>JAUEKU010166292.1:0-11694 GCA_032274805.1 Gypsophila paniculata
AATGTTACAATAATATCCTTCAAAATTACTCGTTATACATTACCCTTAAAATGGAATTAAAAATTTATATTTTTCCAAAAAATGAAAGAAAAAGATGGGAAATATATTTGCATCGAAATACTGATTTTTTGTAGGGAAAATAAAATGACTTCGTACATGTGTTAGTTAAGTCTATTCATTTTGTCATCAACTAGCTAGTAAGGTCGTAAGGATAGATTAACGTAGTGTCTAATCCCGTCAATTCAAATTAAGATGAATTTTAGTAAAGAAAATAAAAATGTGTCTTTTTCATTTTTTGGCCTATTTGACACTTCTACAAATTTTTTTTTACAAATTTGTCATTTGTGCAAGTTTTTTTACCAATTTGTCCATTCACCCCCACTTTTTTTTACCTATTTGGCTATTTGGCCCGTAGTCATATGAAATTCTATTTGTTGAAATCATCATTCGTCGAGCAGTCATTAATAAGATGCGAAATAAATTTCAAATGATAAAAAAAATTGCTAAAATTGCTACTCGTATTCAAATAAAATTCGTAATCTACGACAATTAAAAGAAGTTTAATTGCAACCATTTCGTGACACCGTAACCATGGCAGACAGGGTTAGCTTGTGATATGCACGGTACGTCGGTACTCCTTAACGTGTACTCCGTACACAGGACAAGCAATGTAGGCAAACAATTTTGTACGTGGACTATATGCGCATGTGTTACTACTCTAGTCACTAGATGAATAATGTCAAGCCCATGGTTTTTAGCAAAATAATTAAACTACGCACTATATTCCAATATAATCATGCTCATCTACTTTAGACCGTATGCAAGTAGATAAACATTAAAGGAAGATCATCCCAAAACATGATATTTTTAAAAACGATTTTTTTAACATATATATATTAGACACACGTTGTGAAGAATATCTACATGTGATAGTCTCACATTGATAGTAGAAAAAAGAAATGTTCAATTTATAATGCAAGAGGCTACTCCTCCCATCACCAATTAATTTAATTTTGAAAAACTTTCTTAGATTTATCGAGTTTGCTCTATTACTTCCACTCGGTTACAGCTTAGGTATCAATTTCAATTCATTATTTTTATCGACTTTTATAAATTTCAATGAGAAAATTTTTTAAATATTTCCTATTCTAAAATTTTAAAACAAGCACACAATTATAAAAGTCGTTTAAATGATGGTTTAATAGTACTGCATAAAATATTAACATAGGATAAGCATCATGATTTCACGAAGTAATGTTATTGGGCCCACCACTAGCATTGTGATCATTTTTTTAAGTGTATAAGACCCAAGATAATAACTCATAATAATATCAATCAAATTCGAAGTTACGAGTGAACAAAGAAATAAGTTGCATTTTATAACATGGGTTCTTTAATGGCAGGGTGGGATTCTCTTAATAAAGATCCTAAAGATGGTATGTGTTTCTTAAACGTGAAACGATTTTTCTATCGTATAACTTAAGTATATATTTATATAAGGATTTATATTGAGCAATTTTTTTAAGAATATCTTCTTAATTATAATGCTTAACGATAAATTATGCTTTAAAGAATTGTTTCTTATTATGATTTTTTAACACGTGCCATAGGACACGTGTTAGAAAGATCGATCATCGAAACATTACAATTTCGTTGATCCTTTTAACATGGGATTGACAACAAGTATTTTTTTTTGGAATACTCGTATAATTTAGGGTCTTATAATATACTCCGTAAGTAGATAGTACACAAACTATAAAGTTATAGTAATTCATATGGTGGTTGTTGAATATTTACAGTGAAACTGATGAGAAACAAGTCACTTACAAATGAAAAGATAGAAGACTATTGGAAACTAAGGAAAAAAAGTGAGGATGAACATCTCAAAGCTATTTCTCCACCAGTCATTTCTGAGGTATGAATCACTATTTCCTCATGAGAGTTCTTATGTTTTATTTATAAAAAAATTATGACTTTTGAGTAAAAAAATTACGTCTTCTATAAGACCGTTATATGCATATGGTATTGTGACATAAATATGTGACCATTATAATAATAATTGTGACTTCAAATGTGCATATTTTCAGATGTCTATGTTGAAATATATCCACATGTGAGGTTGTCCCACATTGATTGTGGAAAAGAGAATAATCTACTTTATAATATTCAAGGGTCCTACTCCTATTGCCAATTGGTTTAGGAAATGTAGATTTTTCTTGGACTTGTAAAGTGGGCTCGTTCTCTTTCCACCCGGGTATGGCCAGGCCTTTTGCATTCTAACAGTCTAATTCCGAACACAATTTATTCGATTATAATCACGATGATTACGTTTTTTTTTTTTTTTTTTTTTGTAAACATCAATTCTTCTTGAGGAGTTAAGGGTACATTGATCTTATGTTAGAATTTGCTTAACAACGATAAGCCATGCTTTATTGCTTTGATTCATGAGTTTCTGGCCTACGTTAGGCTATGTTTGGGCTTAGCTGAATTCTGACTAGCCCAAACGATAAAATCAAGCGTGAGGTGCGGGTAGGGTTGGGCTCGATTGTGAGTCTCTTTATTGGGCCGAACTTCACTTTTCAGGCTTAATCGTGCGTTTGAACTAGTTTGGGCCTTAATGGGCTTTTACGAAAACCTGCTAAATTTTTCCTTATTATTATTAGCTAAATACTTTTTCATTTAATTTATACGGAGTATTCTTTATAGGGATGTAGTCGTAAATTAATCGTTATCTTTCTTAATTTATTAGGGACATTCCTTATGAACGAAAACAATAATTAATCGATGACATTTGCAAAATTTTACAGGTGAGAAAAAGGACCGAAGATTTTAGTAATATAAAAAGTTCTTTGCCTACAATTGATACAAAGGCTGGCCATCTGAAATCGGTAGCCAAGGAAGCTGATGTTGTTGAAGATCTTATGAAGCGAAACGGTTGGTGAGTTTTCGATTGCTAAATCTCTACTTTATAACTTGAGAGACTACTTCACCTTATCGTCAATTAATTTTAGTGTAAACCCCTTTCGTACTATGAAGTACTACGACTTATTGTCAATCGATGTTCGACTTAAATTAATTTGGATTACAAATGCACAGGTGGACAAGAAGCAATTGGGCATTCCTAAATGAGCCACCCGTGATACAATCGGAGGTTCCAATATACAAGTATGCGGCACAACATCACGTTGCTACGTTAGGCACCTCTAAACCAAACTCAACGATCTCCAACCACAATAGCGTCATGTCTCATTAATTTCATGTCGATCGTTTTCGTGTCAAATATTATCCAGTAGTAGTTGTATAATATTAATAACAACGACAACAACAACTACGCGGAGTTATACTCGTATAATATTTAGGCTATCGTGCATGATGCGTGAAGAGATTAAGATCTTAATTAAGTTTAAGGTCTTGTGCCTTGCTTTTATGTTGGGAGTGTTGTATTAGCTATTTACTTAAATCATGTTTTTGTTCTATGCTTTAGTATGTAATTTTGTAAACTTTGCTTTCAAAAATATAGTACTTCGTAATTGTAAAATTGTGTTATAATGTCATGTAGTATGTATATGTAGATATGAGTAGTTAGTTAGCGGGAAGAAAAATAGTGAATGTAACGAACGGTGTGTTTTTGTTTTGCATTAATATAATTTCCTTTTCTTCGTTGTTTGGTTTGGAGCTATTCGGCCGTGTATCGTTCCTTTTATCCTAATTAAATTAAAAATCAGAATTTAGAAATTAAATCGTTCGTACAAATATTTTTTAAAAATAATTTTGCATAACAGCTTATGTAAAATTATTTTGTTGTGAATTGAACGAATCTCATAATTGCGCTGCGCTTCTAATTTTGAAAAGGACATTTTGATTATTAGACCTTTTGTAATATATATAAAATTGATATTTATTTGTCGGTTTGATCAATAATCATCACTACCAAATTTCATAAACACCTAATCAATTGGCTCTAAAACTCTTTACGTACAATACCTTGCAGCCTTACATATCATCATCAATATTGTCTTTAAATAATTAACAATCAAATCTACGTCGAAATATATATTGATCAGCTATATTTCATCAATTATAAAAACACGAAATACTAATAATATCGATTTTATTTTTACTTAAATCACAATTCAAATATAATCAACAATCTACCCCACCAAGAAAACAATGTCGGTAACAAATGAAAATAAATTAATTTGGTTATAAATATGTACTAGTACAACAACCATTCAACAACATCCAACTTTTCCTCCTCATCAATCTTAATCAACATCATAATATTTTCCAAGAAAGATTTCGTCTCTCATGAGACCGTTGTATATCGTACAACGGATCTTTCATTGATTGAACACTATTTAATTATAACAATTAATCACAATCAAAATTTTATGAGACCGTTATGTGACGTACATACAAAATGGCGTCATTTTCCCAATATTGGACAGCTTTATAAATTTGCAAGCTGTAATTTCCACCTTTAATTTAAGACCACATACAATCAACAATTTGGGACCCTTTAATTTGCACCTCATTAATTAGACACTTCGTACTACTCTATATGCCACTTATTATTTCTTGTTAGTTCTTTTACTTTTTTTTTTTTTTTTTCGTTTTTGAATTTATATAGTTCTAACTAATAAATCGACACGAGTTCAAATCTCGATCAATCATGCTAGCTTCTTCATAGTGTTTCGCTTGGTGAGTTTGTGCTTGACCATTCTCATGATTTTGTAGAACCAAAATGCGCTCACGAGTTGTAGCCCAGACGCCATTATCTAAACCAATAATAAGTTACACCTTAGTCCTATATTTATAATATATCGATCTCATTTAACATTATGTAACTTGCATATTTCATATCGTAATGTTTTACCTTAATTAGAAGCGGGTTATCTTCGGTTAGAGTAACGTATGCAAGATAAGGGCCCCCAACCATCCTTGCAATTGAGAATATCACTGCAAACATTACCTGACAACAAAAAAATTTAAATGATGTCACATTAGAACTTAGCAATGACGGACACAGAAATTAGTTTTAACCGTTCGATTGAATATTTCATTTACAACACAATCTAAATTTAAATATTTTCATATATTAGACTTTTTTCACACATTAATATACAGAGTATTACACATCGACCAATTAAGAAATTCTGTTTTCTCTAATCATTAGAGAGTTTATGAATATGCAATTAAATTTATAGTCGTTCTGATACGGATATAACAGTATAAGTTTCATAAGAACTTACGTCAGCGGCTAAGTTAAGATCAGTGTCCCTATAACCGAGCTCTTTAAGAAGCTCCCGTAAGTGTAGAAATGGACTTGATATCTCTGTTATGAATAATGTCGCCGTCATCTCTGCACCACACTGCATTTTATCACCTCAACCCCATCATTCTAATTTCTTATAATGGGTACAACGAGATTACGATGAAATTGTTGATCAGAGACGGCAAACTAAGATAGTTTCTTATAAAACTGTTGTACAGTGTACGACGACTTTATAATAACTTTTACACCTCAACTAATACCAATAAATGGGGTGCATAACTAATTTAAAATCGTTGGATATGGGACAACGTTCTTAATTGAGAATTTGTGAAGAACCGAACCTTTTGGTAAGCAAGACCAGCACCAAGACCAATAATGCTGACCAAATGATGCAAGGTGTTGTCAATATTGGCTGATTTTTTGTCAAAATGTGAGCATACCAAGTCATATATTAGGTACCCAACCGTGATCGCCAATGCTTGCATCTGCGTACATTGTCAAATATCCCGGTCAGAAAAGACAATTTCAAAAATCTAACAGTATTTCAGAATCGATAATTTCTCGAATTTTTCGAGAAAATTTATAGTTTTGGTTACGTGCAATCCCTTCGTCAGCATTACCATCCCCTCTCTTAATTACTTATACTAACTATTGACATAAAAACCACTAATGAGCCTTAATAACTAGTTTAGACTTTAACATAGTATCAGAGCCCGTACAAGTTTGATTAACGGAGCTTAATTCCTAGGAGTTTCCTATTCGCAAAAATGGAATTTTCAAATAATGATACGGGTGGCTTGTGCATCATCTACTATTTAAATCCCCGGAATTTGACTCTTCAAACACATTAGAAAAATTAATGACCAACCCTCCGTTTATATTTTTAGTTGAGATGTTCTAACATTAATAATTCAGTAAACAACTAAAAACATGGTTCAAAATAACAATTTTACGTTAGAGCTCTATAAACGGACATACTAAGAAATATTCCCTCACGTGAAATCGTTAAAGTGGTTTGTCAAATTCCATCCCAATATATCTTATCCAACAAACATTACCACGTGTCAAGTGAACACACATCAGAAAACTCGAGAGACGAGAAGAAACACTACCTGTTTAGGAGTGGAGGTAGAAGCATGAGGACAAACAGGACAACTCAAATCTTCAATAGAAAGAAAAGACAAAGTAACAGCCAAAGTAGCATGAGAAGTTGAAACAAGCCTATTGCAAAACTCATAAGAGTAGTTAGGAAGGAGTTTTCTGAACAAAAAGAAGAGTGCTGTCCATGAAAATATTGCCACTATTATTAGATTTACTATATGATCTTCCATTGTATTTATTTTTAGTAGTATAGTTAAGTTTGAGTTATTTTTGATATTGCGATGGTTGGAATTGTGCCCCAGACCCAATCGTCGATCCTTAAGCAAATAGTTAGGGAGGGTGAAGAGAGGTGGAGTTTGAGGGGGGGAAGATAGATGGGATGAGATAGTTGAGAAATGTAATGTGTGTGAATTTGATGAATGAATTGAGAGTTTGGAATTTGAGAGGGAAGACAAGTCTTTTTGAATGTGACAAATATTGTTGTTGGAGTAGATGGTTTTAAATGTGGTTGTAGGATACCTAACTAATAAGGGTGATGGCCTTAAAAACTGTTCTATACTGATAAGGTGTGAGTCTATCTTAATCATAAATTGTGCAATCGGTTAAAATTAATTAAGTTTTGAATTAGGTTGAGTCAGTGAAGGGTCATTGGTCAAGCCTACTATTCGACTCAACTAAGATCTTGATATCCTTCTTATGGTGGAACGGTTGGGCCTGGTTGATGAAAACTCAATCGAACCCATCATTGTAGGTGTTATAGGAAAATAGAAAGAAAAATTAGAGAAAATAGGCCCTTTAGGTCACGTTGTCAAAAAACTCAACCAAGACCAGACCCTTAACTTAGAAAGGTCGTGTTAAACCTTACACGGCGGCCCCTCGCTGATCAAAACACGGCTCGACCAACATGTCGAATAGGATTGACCCGCACAATTAGCCATCTTTACAACTAATATTATGCGCAAGATTATTTGAAAATTTTGTTAAATAGATAGCGTAAAATTTTTATTTATACACGAAATGATTATTTTTTGAAATATAGGTCATGGGATGCTGTCATGCTGCTAGGAGATAATATCAAATGCAATTGTCATTGTCTAATCCATGTCATTTAGTCAGTTGATTAATGAATTGAAAAAATAATAAGTTTTTAACACTATAAGTCCGAAAAAATAAATAAATTCCAACTCAAAATGGAGCGCCTTGATCTATAATAAATGGAGGACATCGTTCAATCCAAACTAGGATCAACAAAATTGGCAATACAACTTTAATTTTTGACGAAAGTCGATCCTATCATACTATAACTTGGTCAAACATGATCATTGTACTCTATCATACTATAACTTGGTCAAACATGATCAACGAACCTAATCAATATATTTTCACGACATACAATATAAGCTTGTACAACTTGACCAAAATCAAAGAATATGAAACTAGTATAATTTTTTTTTAGTGTACTTTTTATATAAGTCAAAGTTGATCATCTTATAATACTAGTACATATTTACATACGGTGTACATTTTCGAAAATTAATAGTCAAAATCGATATTAACTAACGATTACATGCGTACAAGGTGCACATTAGATAAAGGCAGGTGAAGCATGAACAATAAATGGTCGATGATGCAACATACATCAAGGTGGGTGAGCGTTACGCAGCAAATAATAACCAACAATTTTATTTTTGTAAGGTTTGTTACTCCACTACCTATGTGCGGGGGTTGTTCTTTCGTGTCCCTATTACCAAAACCATTCATTTCTTCTTGTTTTTGTGTTACTACCCTAGTAAGTACAGGTTTATTTCTTGTAAGGGATAAGTTTGTATGACGTGTTTGATTGGACCGTCTTAAAAAAATTTGAAAGTTTTGTATAGTCTTTTAAAATGAAGTCCTTAATATTATGAGTTACTGAACTCGATATTTCTGATGATATTTTATATTATTGTCTTACTTTCTCTGCCTACATAATGTTGACTTAATTTTTGAGACTCCTTACAAATGAAGGTTCGATTCCGTTGTGCGTGTTGACCGCCCTGTTAATTAGAGATGCCCTTGGTGTTCAATTGAATTTAAGGTAACTCAATTAATTGAGTTATTGTGGTCCATAAGTTCATGTTTTGTGAGTGTCTATTGGTTGTTGCTTCAATGAATGCAAGTAAATTGGAGCCACATAGATGGTTTATTTCAAGTTTCAACCATCGTGTGAAGTAAATGTTACTTGTACGGACTCTTTAGTTACTACCAAGTGACTTGCTTCGTAACGACTAGGTAGTGATAATAGTTGTTGATTTTTAATGCAAAATTTTAAATGAGAGTATTATTTATTTGAAATAAGTTTTAGGTGTAAATAATATGACCATAATACTGTTTTGAAAATTATCATGATCATATTTTAGTCATAAATAATTTGTCGTATACCACGATACTTTATGTGAGAATTACTCGATTGACTTTAAAATGACTATATATATGTCAATTAATATATGAAACAAATTGTTGTGCAGAATCGTCTTATACATAATATAGGTTCAAATAAGTGTAGCCCAAGAAAACATTTTTTAGATCTGAAGTTTTAAGTTGAAAACTTCAAGTTTTACGTTGGGCTTCTCCAATTTTAGGCAAGTGACCATCCTATATTAGAAGACCGTCCTATAAAAAAGTGGCCGAAATTTTCAAAGTTTGAGCTAATTTCATTAGATCTGGATAAATTACAGGTTAAGCTTAGACCTACCAAAACTAACTTGACCCAAATGACCCGACCCGAATAACTCGATTCGAATTCGACCCGACACCCAAACTTAATACCTGAGTTTAACCCGTAACTCAAATTGACCCGGTCTAATTCGAAGTGATCCGACTATTTATTACAGCATACGATCCGTTATACCTAGAAAAATTAAAAATAAAGCCCAATAGACATGAGTCTAGTAACACAATTAACCCCAAATAAATACTCCACATAAAATAACTTCACCTAACCCAACACATTGTCTTAAGTTCATTTGAAAAAGCCCTTATACCAAACCCAGGCTTAAGCCCAATACAAACTAGCCCAACAACACAACCCAACCCAACCCAAAACAACCATATAAATACTCCACACTTCATTATACATTCCTTCATTAAAAAAAAAATCAGAAAATTCCTGAGAATTCTAAACCAAAAAAAAAACATAGTAATTCTCACCAACAAATACTTCATTTTTTTTAATCTCAAAACGACACAGTTTTACAGAGATATTTTTTACATAATAAAATGCAAGGTAATTCTCTTTGCTTTTATTTTATTGATATTTCTTTTGCAGTTTTGCAGGTTGAATTTTTACTTATGTTTGGGTGTCGGTTTTGTTGGGGTTGGTTATGTTTTTGGTTGTGTTTTTGTGAGTCAAGTTGTGTTTGGATTGGTTGGGTTTTCGTGTCGATTCGGTTCTGCCCTAGCGTTGGAGTAATTTATATTAGAGGAATTTTGGGATTAGGAACTGAGTTATTGTTATGAGATCGTTGTCTGCATATGACGGGTTGGTACTTGATAGTACCCTTAAATGTGATCATTATTTGCAATTTAAGCAAATGAGGGTTACGACCAGCATTATAATGGTTACGTTTTAGTCACAATCAACCCGTCATACGTGTATAAGGGTCTGATTTGAGAATCAGTGCCTTGGAAATTAGATAACAAGACTTGATAATCGAACCTAACGCAATAGTTTCCTATCGGAAACTTGAGTAAGTCAGATACGATTTATAGAATAAAGCCATGAAGAAGTGTATATGAGTGCGAGTTTAGACTAGACCGTAAGGACGTTATTATGGCAAGATGTTAAGGGAGCGAATCTAGAAGATGTGAGGGTTTGTAGTCTAATTCGCCAACACTTTTACCCCGCTTGGGAGCAAATCTTAGAAGATGTTAGGGTACTCTAACGCCCATGATAGATAATGATACATTGATCATATTCCAGTCATCAACTACGAGTTGTATCACCTCGAACTGGTACCAAGTTTGTTTCCACGACTCCGAAGCTTTTACTAACTACGACTAGGAAGTATGACTTCCAACACTGTTTCGATTGTGAAACTGAGGAAATCACATGGACGATTTATGTGTCTCCGTGTTTTTTAATCTTGAATGTAATAGAATAAAGACATACGTATGACTCGGTGTTAGTATGATTTTAGCTTTTAGAGATGCCTTGAGTGTTGGCCAAATATTCTCCGTACCTAATATGCAACTTTAGTGTAAAATGATGATCATCAAGATTTTAGCTTTATTTTCCATGAAAGCTGATTTAGAGGCGATTTTTAGATTAGTTTGAACCATTGGCTCTAATAATCTGACATTAATTTGTGACATAGAGCTGGACTGTTAATTTAACCGAATCTTTGGAAATATTGAGGTGTGATTCTGCTTGTAAATCTGTCGTGTATATAATTTATCTTCCATATATGATTGTCTAGCTATTATGAATTATAGAGGTACCATTTATTACGCGTTAGCTCAATTAATGTACAACAGCGTCTCTGTTACTCCTTTGCCTACAAGTTCTTGCTACTTTTACGTTGGGGAGTCGGATGTATGAATGATCAATATCCAAAAATTGCATTAACTAACAGCTGCTTCTCAATATAAAGCTTAGTTGTACTGACATATAGCGATTTTGTATGTGAATATTGCTTCTGGATTCATCGAAACTTAAATCCTCTCGAACTATTTTAGTTTAAATTTACTTGATAAAGGGGTTGTAGCTGCCACCAAAAGATGGTCTGGTTTTGGATGGATAAATACGAAGCACATACAATTCAATTGAATTTCTAATTTGTATTGTGTATGAATTTATGTGCCAGGAGTGGTAGCGAAATCTTTCATCTACCAACCAATCGGTCTTAACCCAAGGTTGCGTAGCCCTATTGTCAATTATGCACCAATTTCCACAAATCTTCCTTTTCCTCCGAAGAAAACACTTCACAGCATCAATTTGAATGACGAAGGTAAACTCACACTCCTTTAGTTGCTTGTCTATACTATTACTTGGTCTAAAGTGTGTTCTTTATGTTGAATATCTCGTGTTACGACCTCTAGTTACTTTCTCTACTCAGGTAGTTACAGTTTACTGACATTTTTTACTTAATCTTACCAGCTCGCAGCCTTCAAGTTCACGCCTTATCGACACCATTCATGAGCATGACTCGAACATACAATTCCATAAACAATAGCTCCGGAAACCAACCTGAAAAAAGACGTATTCATATACCAAATGCATCAAAATACCCTCCTAAGATGGAGGAGAAGCCAAAATGGTGGTTACGATCATTGGCGGG
>JAUEKU010166314.1:0-11692 GCA_032274805.1 Gypsophila paniculata
CATAAAAGAATTATAAGAGGGAGATTTCATGAAATGAGATAGGCGTATTATTATAATTCGTGTAATACTCATTACAATATGAAGTCCTATATATAAGACAAGACTCACCGAGCTCTAAAATCTCACATATAACTATATAAGGCAACCCTAAATATTATTCCATATTATGATTACAATATCAATATATTTCAATATATGATCACAAATCTCCATATATATGAAGTCCTATATATAAGACTCACCGAGCTCTAAAATCTCACATATAACTATATAAGACAACCCTAAATATTATTCCTTATTATGATTACGATATCAATATCAATATATTTCAATATATGATCACAAATCTCCTAACACAATTTGATGTTTTCTTTAAATGAGTAGCATGCTGCATACCCTATAAATATATTGGCCCAGGTACTAATTAAATATCAAGGATGGAAAAAAAGCATACACATTCCCAGCAAAGGATGAACAAAAGTTTGTCAAAGCTAAGCCCATCTGAGTGTGAGACGAGTCAGTTTCACATGGAAATCTGTTATGAAGGATTCAAGTTGCAAGTGAGTGACAAAGACCAGGAAATTATTGGTTCTCACGATTACTCATCTCTCTGTAATGAAGCATTCGTGTCCTTAGACCTTGACGATGAGTTGGAAAAGTATTTTGGGCCTAAAGAGAGAGATAATTATTGGGCCATCTTCAATGATCAGATTGTTCTAAGGCTTCAACCATGTAGCCTTGTGCCAAGGGATGTGGTTGTTCTTGACATTAATCAAAGGCTTTCTCTTGGTGTCAAGTCTCCCGACTTGGTCCGTTTGCAGAGATGGAATCAACCTTTGGTTGACGTCAAATGCTCTCAAATTTGGGTTTCGATCACATCTCCCCGCCCTTATCTTTGTCGCCTCGCCAAAGCATCCAAATATCCGGTATGTATCTATGTATTTAGGTGGGTTTATATCTCGACCATGTTGCACTGAGGATTTCAGTCTGAAATGTGAATTCTCAACTAGAACTGTTTTGATACATTGAAACTTAGAAATTTAAATTTGATAGGAAAATTAAAGTTTGATACTCTTTAATAAGAAATACGACGTACATGTTTGTGTTAACAAGTCAGCGCTTTCAGGTAATCCAGGTACTAATTTGGGAGGGAATTCTTTACAAATGAACCCTGGTGCATCAGTTTAACGAAGTAAAAAAAAAATATATATCGGGAACCAGTAACCTCAATTAGCAAAATTACAAGGCAAATTATAGGCATGTCATCGTATGACTTGCGGATTATAGATGTAACCGACGAAGTATGGACATTGGGCCACTTTTAATACCAAGTAACAAAGTTTAGGGGTATATATACCAAGTAACAAAGTTTAGGGGATATTGTACATTTATGAAAAAACTAAAGGTACATCATAGAAACTCCAAAGCCTTGAGGGTATACCAAAGAAACTTTCTCTGATCCAAACCCAAATTACCCACTTCCTTTTTCACGGTTTTCAAGAAAGACTTTTGACCATGTTTTTCTTCATTTATATATATATTTTTCTTTGTTGTTGAAATGTACATTTATGAAAGATGTTTTGATAACAAAGGTAAAATATTTTCGTGTCACATCTTAATTTTTCATATATTTATCTTTGGATTGGATTGGATTGGGGGAGTACGTTTTCCTCAATTACATACTTTGCTATGTTTTCCTTTTCTAGTCCTTGTGATACGTTTTTTTTACACTGTCTCCGTATCCTACTTTTAGCGTTATTATTTTCATATGCTTTTTCCCTAAGCGATCCTATTTTTTCTTTGAAGGAAAACATTGCTAAGGTGGAGCAGATTATCCTTACAAAATTTCTTGGCCACGTAAGTTCTTAACTTGGACAGCATGCTTATGCTTTATCATTGGTAATCAACGTACAATTGTCTTGTTGACCGTTGTGACTCGTGAATCGTCGTAAGGTTATCAAGCTGTGGCCTCAATAGTCATTGCCCTTAATAGTCAGTCCCTGACTCCGTGATGACCCTCATGACTGTCGAGAAGATGAAAAACGTGCCTTGTTGCGTCAATAGTCATTCGTTCATAGCTTTTTTGGGGATCTTGATAGACTTTTTATTTGTATCACGAAATATGACTGCACAGACCCAATTGGTTTTTTGTTTTATTTTTATTTTATTTTTATTTTATTTTTGGGATTAGTGACTGAACATAATGTCCATTTCTTAGATTGAATATTTATCCTTAAACTACAGTTATACATACGAAGTAATATACATGTCACTTTGGCTCTTGTGTTTTAGGTTATACGTGTCTAACACAGCACTCAAGTAAGTATATGACTGCAAAATCTCAACTAGCTCAACTATTCTAGCCGAGATATAGTCTTGTACTTTTGCATGAGAATGCCTTATTTGCAATTTATACAAATTTATGATGTACGTAGGTGATGACGGAAGGCCAAAAAGTGCTTCTTGATACCAGCCGGGATGACCAGAGACCTTCAAAAATGTTTGATATGACAATAACTAATATCATCGGAGGCAATCGTGTGGAAGGAAAATTAGCTAGAGGCTTAATTGAAAAGAGTACAATCATTAGAGCTTTTCCTGGAGATCACTTGGTACTCCCTAACCCTCTAAATTATTTAGATTGCTTTTTGGAGAGTATAACATTTGCACAAGAGAAACTTATACGAATATAGTTTAAGTAGTCATTAGCTATATTACTTAGTACTCGTATGGAACTGGTTGGTTGCATATATTCAACGCAAATTCTCAATTACGATCGTCGTAAGCTTACGATGGGATTATGTTCCACTTTGTATTAAAATGTTACCACTTTTTGACAAGGGCCGTAATACTCGCGACATCATTTTGTCGTTAAATGGTAACATTTTAGTACAAGGTGGTAACATAAAGATTACGACGAAAATGACCCTGTTTAAAGGGAGACTTGCTGTAGATTCAATATTTTCATATCCACTTTCGTACGAGTATAAAATCTGGCTGGTCTTTTCTTCCTGACATTGCCATGCACATTCAAGAGTCTCTTTGTATCCATCTGTTTTGTCCCAATTTTTAAAAATTGAAAATTAAATCACCTCAATCCCGCTAACCGTTTATAACTGCATTATGTATACAAAGAGTCCTGGAAATAGGTTGGTAAGGAGTTGCATTTAAACAGCCTCTGCATAGATAAACAAAAGGCTGGAACTAAATCTAAAGTAAAAAAATACTTAGATATAAAGAAGTGGAGATAATTCACTAATAGCCGTGACAGGTTTTACTTTTTTTTCGTTATAATCTAAAACCACCATAGTAAATTATGTTCAGTTTCAAATATTTATTTTTAATCTAAAACCAACATAACAAGTTTCTATCTCCGCTATTAATGGAGATATGAGCCCCTGCACAAGTGGAGTTGTACATAACAACATCGGCCCTAGGCCCCGAACATCGTTTTTTAGATCTTGAATCTCGTTATAATGAAATGGATTGTATATTTATATGTACGTCGTGGTTTGAATTGTGAGACTTTTGCTGTTCAGTCTGCATGGATTACCCATACGCCAGCCATCAACAAATGTCAGAATGACTTCAACCTCAGTCTTCTGGAAACTGAATTAAATTGTTTGGAAATTGGCGGTTTAGCATTCCAGCTCAAAACTGTTCTGGAAGGGGTATTCGGATCTGAATCGCTCCCCCTGCCTTATTGCTCATCTTTGAGGTAATAACTTATGTTCAAAGCTATTGTGGTAATTATAAATTAATCATAATTGCTTATACAAAGCCGATGGATAAATGCAACAATTCCATTTTATGCTTGTATGTATTATTTATACTCTAATATGCACCGTCTTTTTCTTCATGTTATCCTATTTACTTTTACGTAGAGGTGGCAATCGACTGAAATTACCCGAATTGACATCCGACCATAGATTTGAAAGACTTAACCTGTACTTTAACGGAAAATGAAACGACTTGAACCGAAATGCACTCAATTATATTTGGAAAACCTCATAATCGAATGCATCCGAACTGAAATGCTTTCTTGAACTTTTTTAAGTTAGACTAAAAGAGAATTGAATCAAAATAATTTGATAATATCTGTTCAAATTGGACCACAACCACCTAAAATAATCAGATTTGATTTTTTAAATTGAGTTTTAAACATTTGACTCTCAATAAACACATTTTTAATAGACTTTGTTCAGTGACAAACCTTTGACTCTTGATCTCTCTCTTTTCTCCTTTCTAAGTAGAGTAATTGTGCTTCATGGTTTGGCAGTAACAATTACTGTGTTGGTGATGCTCATTCTATATTTAGAATTACCATCATCGGCATGCAAAGTCTAACTTCATTCTATATTTAGAACTACCATCATCGGCATACACAAAGACAAAATGCAAAGTCCCACATGACATTAATAAAATGCTCTTTAGTGTTTTTTATGGGCCTTGTATAAGGGGACACGTCCAATAACGTATCGGCGGGTAACATGGCTACGTAGCGCAAAGGGAGCATTTTATTAATGCCATTTTCAAAATAGTATGTCCGTATTAATGCCATGTTCAAAATAGTACGTAGAACACAGAATTATTACTTTTGAAACTCGTAGCAGAAAGTTCTCATTAGTCAAAGTTCATTTATCGAACAAGTTTTGACACTCAGTAACTCTCCACTACGAGATTATTTTTTTCTCAAATCGAAGAACTCGTAGAGACGATCAATTTGAAAAAATATTACCGTTTTTCGAACTCGTAGTCAAGAGTTATTGTTAGTCAAAAGCTATTTACATGAAAAGAGTCTATACGTGAGAAAATAAAAAGTTAAGAGGTACAAGTGAGAATATCGTAGTCAAGAGTTATTGTTAGTCAAAAGCTTTTTACATAAAAACAGTATATACTTTCACTAAACTTGAATTTTACAATAAAATAATTTTTTTTCTTTTTTTTTTTAAACGTTAGATACAGATCGTAATACCGTAGGATCGTATTATGATGCTACCTCTTAGGATCGTAAGATTCTACAATCATGAATTATCATAGGATCAATGATCATTCATGCCCTTTTGGATCGTAAAATCAAATCGCGATTCTGATAACTATAACTATGCCTATGCGTGTTATCCTTGAACCTTGAAGACAATTTCGCTTGCTCATATGGGGCATTATATGGTAGATCTAATTATACATGGACTTCATTTTGACAAATGAAGTTAATTCTATTAGGTGTTATTATGCCATAACAACTAGGTGGCCCTTTAGCAGTACGGTTAGGGTTTGGCATAGAATGTGCAATGGGCGAGTACTATGTATATATGTCCTCAACTCCACATATTGATGTCAAACGCACAACTATCAATGAGTAGGGATAATGTTGTAGCATTCATTTAATAAACATCATATAGTAAGCACCAGGGTTACCTAATTTGCCCACTAGGGCTGCGAATCGTGAATCGATTCACGATTCAAAAGTGAATATATTTGCTCTAATTTGCCTGTATTCGCCCAAAAGTGAAGAATTACGTATCCGTTCTTCTATATAGAAAGACGACTGATAATGAAGATGAAGGTTATGGAATAATGGAAGATGAAGGATGGATTTTCTTGTTTTTAAGAATGATGAAGGTTGGAGCTTTGGAGGAAATGAGGAAGATGAAGATTTTATAGGGAAGATGAAAATTTTGATTTTATGGTGGAAGACTTTTTTAGTTCTATGGGGAAGATGTGAATTCTTTGATTATATTAATGTCTTTGTTTGTTTTTTCTTTACCTTATACGAGTAAAATTTGTTATTATATTTATGAATTCACGTATTAAAATATACAAATTCACGTATTAAAAATATACAAATTCGCGTATCATGCATGTTAGGAAATTCGCGCCGTATCTAATTCGCCATCAAGCAAGAATCGTGTATTCGTATAGCGAATTCGTATCGGACGTAGTACGTGTTAGGTAACCGTGCTAAGCACTCCGCTTAGTCGATTGGCTGAATATATAGTATGGTAAACTTAAAACCAATTTTGGTACTGTATATTTTAGTTCAACAACCATTTTAACTTTATAACACTATTCTATACTTGACAGCTTAGCCCAAAGAAAAGTGAAAGGGGTGTTATTTCATGGACCAAGTGCTACGGGCAAAACTCTTCTCGCAAGCAACATGCACAAGATCTTAGGGACTGCGGAGCCTAAGGTAAGTTCATTGATAGCATCGTAAGAATAATGGCATTTGTCGTAAGAAAAAGATAATACTGAATATAGTTTTACAAAAAAATAATTAATTATGAGTGTCAAGTGATAACTTAAGTAATAATAACAATTCACAACAAAACTTATGTTTACTAAAACCAATTTTGCTACGAAATATTCTATGTTTAGAAAAACTTTTGAGGATTATATTCACTGAGTAATGTACCTAGTTGAATTATTAAATAGTGCTTTATCTTGTTGACCAATATGTATGTTTCTCATGAGTCGATATACTTATGTGTTGATTTGTTTGGTTGATAGATTATCTCTAGAACTAATATGTCACCGAAAGACTTGCTCTCTTTATTTCAAGACGCTATTAGAGATGACATGATAAATCGCTTTTGGCGATTGCTTGGATCAAAAGGTTGGTCTCTTGAAATAATATTTTCTCAACAATAGTTGGTTTTTATTTGTCAGTAGGATGAGTAGATTAAGATTTGAAAATAACTTACAAATAAAAATAATCTAAATTTAGCTTTTTAACAACTCAGTTGAATGAATGAGGATCGTCTGATCTTTTTCTTGTGACACATAAGTATTTAGCATAAAAAGTAAATGTCTAAATTATTTTAGATGATGATGTGTCGTAATATTAAGCAATGAGACACAAGATGAGACGTGAAAATGGGACATGAATTATACTCTCTCCATTTATCAGTTAGCCACAAGTTAGCTTGACAACTAGTTTAGCTCCCGTGCAAAAATGCACGACTTTTGTAGCTAATATATTTAGAAATAATGTAAAATGAAGACTCTTTTACAATAGTATTTTAAAATGCATAGTTCTTATAGAAAATTTTTTAATTAAAATACAAATAATAAAATACTCCGTAATCATCTAATATATTCACATCCGAAAAAAAAAATAATTATGTAAAGTCGTTTTGAAACTATGTGAACCTCATGAATATTATACTTTATTAAAAAATTTATTTGTAATAGTTAATCTAAATATTTATATTTGATTTAGTGAATATAAAACATGAATAAAAATAATAGAAAGAAAATAAATTTTACATCTTTTTTATGAAAACTTGAAAGAGATTAAAAAAGAAAAATAATTGAAGATAGAATATTTAGGTGTATTTTATAGTGAGTAGATAAAAAATATTATATGAGTATAAAAATAAATTATTGCCAAAAATATAGTAGCGGGTGTTTTGGAGGGAAAAAAGTGAATGAGAATGCGACATTTGGCGTTAAATAGGTGAGAGAAATTGTGTTTTAATATATAGGGGGATTTCATTCAATTAGCCCAGTTTTTAAAAATGACAACTTTTAATAAAAAAGAATGGCCATATTTCCCTTATATGTATTAATATTTCAAATGGACCAAGTTCAAACTAAAATTACCACTACGGGACCTTTTAAGTGCAGTGAAGGGAGTGTTGAAGAAATGTTATTCCTATTCTAATTTATTTCTTTACTTACACCGAAGGCCCTTTCATATGGATTTTTTGAACTAATCTTCTGACCCTATTGAATTACATTATGTTTTTGTTTACTTGTATTGTTAGATTTTATTGTTGGATCAAATTTTTTAAAAAAATTAGACGTCTTGAACATTACTCTCTCTGATCCACTCAATTCTTATCATTTTTATTTTTTTTTTTGGATAATTCACTCATTTCTTATCATTTTTTTACCCATAAAATTCAAATAAAAGGTGAGCCCCACCACTTCTCTAATCATTTTTAGATAATCGTGTCAAAAGCAAACGATAAGAGGATTGGATCGGAGGGAGTATTGTTAGAGTTTTCTTATGGCGTTTTTCTTTCCTTTGTTTCAATCTTAAAAATATACTCACTTCACTTTCTTCCAATAAGCCCTATATGGATTTGGCATGTATATTAAAGAGAGGGTAGAAAAGCAAGGGCATTTCACGTCTTTTACGTGGTTCATTAATGTTTACCTTCTACCTATTAATAGAACAATTAACTATGCACCTACATCCATATGAGAGAAATGAGGCTAAACAGTGAAAAATTATGAATAAAGGAAAGTAGGGCTAAATGGATATACATTCGAAACAAGGGCAATGGACTTATTGGAGAATAGGGAGGAAAAGGCTTTTGGACTTATTTTCAGTTGAGATGAGTTCAAATTTCAATTTGGTTTAGCAAAATTAAGTCTAAAAGAGCTGATCATCAATTAATAGAAAATCAATTAATAGTGTTTCTGCTGTTTTTCCCCTTCCTTCTATGGTTCTTTCTGCCTTTTGTCAACCGGTGTGATTGTCTTTTTTCCTTAGGAGGACGGAATCAATTGCATCTTTTCATTGTTGAGAACATCGATTGTCTCTATCTGGTACCATTGTATTACTTTCTTTGTAAAACTTATCTTTTGTCGTGTATTATTCTTATTTATCTTCTAGTTACGATATTATCATTATTTTGTCTAATAATGATAATATATTACAAGAAGATTTTTTTTTTTTCTTAAATAATTATTATTGCTATCGTAATGGTTGTTGGCCCCGTCATCTAACTAATCTCACTCCTTGATTATAGAGGGATCAACCTAGTGCACTCTGTGCAACTAAAGAGAACGCTGCCACACTTTCAATTTTGGTAAGTAGTATGGCATGTTCGTTAACTTCATGTCAATTAAATTCAAACACTTCCTTCACAAGATCTAAATTTCATTCCACTTTAGTAATTTGAAACAAAATCTGAAAGAACGTAACCTACTTCTCTTTTTGGTTGGTTGGGTGATTTTTATTTTACATATTGCTTGGCGCACCTATTAATAATGTTCTCCGTATACATCTCATAGATGGATAGACTTGATAACATACTCATCATTGGAACCACAAAGCATTTTGATCAGGTGCAGCCGAACTTATTGCGGTATTGACATCCTCGACATTTCTTGTCACTTATTCCTGTTATTGCATTTCTTTATTATGTACTATGTTGTGTTCATTTACTTATTTCTATCAATATGAATAATTTATTCCTGAATTGTGAGTATGATACTTGTCCATTATCAACCTAATTATTTTACGTTTTAACAAGTTTTAATCTTTATAGTGACTCAAGTTAGAGTGAATTTTTGTCCTATTTTTTGTCGCACCATTGAGGCATCTTCTATTTGACGTGTTGGAACATATGATAAAGAATGGTGAATAAAAAGGAGGCCGTTGAAACGTGACTAGACACAAATATGGGTAGTGGACTGCTATCGATTTAATCAGCATATAAGGGTCAGACTAGGCTAACTATATTGTTGCTTCTAAAAATTTGAATATAAATACTTTATGAAACAGCAGTTAGCGCTGATACATAGTAGCTCGACCTTATCTACCATGCCGCCTTGATTTTTGTCTCTGGAATGTTTCTGTGGATCATGTTTTGATAAGGGTGCTTTCTTTATCTGTTCTTACTATATGTTGAGGTCTTGAGGATGTATGCAAGTTTCAACCTTAAAAGAATTCACCTAATTGTATCATATTGTTAAAAGTGGATAGATATGATCACGTTACAAGTCCAAGAGTTTTCTTCCCTATTGTTATATGGTTTTAGAATGAAATTTGCTTAGAACAATGAAGTGAACTTGTTTCTTTCTTGCCGATATGGTCACATGTTTTCATAAATTGAACACTATACATTAAGGAATTGAGCATGATAAATAATCTATCATTTCATAGATGTTGCACTTGTATGATGATGTGACTTTTATGTACTGATCCACTATGATACATACGTGGCTTGTAACTCAAAAGTCGAGATTGACTTTGTACTCAATGGATGATGCCGATGATCTTCTTCATCCCCTACTATTTCGTAATATTGAGATTTTATATGGACGGAAATGGAGGTTCTGGATTTATGGGTCAAAGTTATGTGAAACGGTCGTAGGATAGTGTCGGTAGATGACGGAGGGAGAAAAGATAGAGAAGGAAAAGAAACGGTCAGCATTTGTTATGGATACTGTGCATGTATATTACTCCGTATTTGTTTTTATTTTTCCATAACTTCTTCAGTCAATTATATGATTGTTTCTGTAGAGCTGGTCGATTTGAGCTTCATGTCAAATTTGATATCCCTAACATTGATGGAAGGTTAGACATACTGAAAATGCATACATGTCGACTTATGAAAGAAGAGAGCTGCCTCAATGTGGACGACTTGGATATTCAAGTGATTGGTAAGTAACTTACAGTAGTAAAAAGATAAGTTACTCTCTATTTGTCAACCGCTTCTACTCTGTTTTCATATTCCAAGTATTTGTGGGCTGACTTCTACATTGGTCAATCATCAACCCGTTTACGAAATTGGGCATAGAACATGAGTAAAAGATGACCACTCTAATGCTTGTAGCGCCCATTTTAATGCTTATTGTGAACATTTTTAGAGGTATAAAAATGGTCACAAAAAGTATTAAATGATGACAACGAGCATTAAAGTGGCCACTTTTTATTCACAAGAAATACCGTCATACGCGTACGATCTTCTCATTTGAACATTAAGTTCGGGGGTACAAGCGAGATTTTTGTAACAGTAGAGATACAACTTAGAAACGTCTATTTTCACAGTTACAACATGGAAAATTCTAAACAATTACGGGTATTAGTGTGGAGTTCATAAATATCACCAATATGTTATTAAATTTCATCGGACTTCTTTCGATTTGTATGCTTTGTATCCATTAAAAAAAAAGGTGTATGCTCTGTAGAGTATATGACAAAGCTAAATTGCGCAACACCGCCAATTATGTAGTCAAGTTCTTTTTAAATAACTACTTAAATTTGATTAACCTTTTAATAAGTGCCTACTAAAATACTCCGTACTCCATAACAGCCTTAACTTACACTTAAGACTTGGGGTTGTTCCTTTGTGCAGCATTACGGACGGACGGTTATTTGCCGGAGCAGCTGAAGTACATTGTGCATGTGGCTGTTTTCTTTGCTATGAAAAGAGTTACCCCAGACGCTGCTTTTAACTCCCATTTTGGCATCATTGCCAAGGGGACCAAAGTCATTATGGACGACTTCTATGCCGCGTTGAGAAGAGTGGCGGTACAAGGATTCTACAACCATTTGTCCCCTTTTGACATGGAATCCAATCCACTTCTCAGCCACGTTGAATGCTCGATCGAAAGAAAGAGGAATGCTCTTTTTCAAGGTTAATAGTTGTTGGACCGCGCGCTAGCGCGTGCGATCCCCTGCAGTGAAATGGTTTGGCACAATCAGTGTTGGAAAACGGTTTAGTTCCAATCACCAGTAATAGTACAAGCATATTGTTTAGGAGATTCATAATCTTTTAAAAACTTTTTATTGGCACAAGAAGCACATCGTTCTATATTTAGGCCTTGTTATTTCTAACTTAATTTGAGGTCATTTCAGTTCAACTCAACTCTAATAAGGGTCTGTTCTCTTCATCTTATTTTTCTGTTACTTATCAAACACTTCAGAAAACTTCAGATACTTATAAAATAC
>JAUEKU010166335.1:0-11688 GCA_032274805.1 Gypsophila paniculata
CCTCCCTTTGCCCTAAGCACCCCACCACCAACTACCACAACCCCTTAAACCTCAATCTAACACCACTTTCTACCCAACACCCACCCCAACTAGCCCCCCTCAGGCGATCGTCGTCGGCACCACTACCCAATCCAAACCCGTCCCTCCAAAACCCTAATTAGAGGTGTGGGTATATTTGTCAAATGTGAAAATAAAAAATGAAAATTCTGTCTATTTTTCTCTAAATTTGTTTTGCTTAATTCTTGTACAATTGATTATTGATTATGACTGACAATCCCCACTTTTTGCAAGAAAAATAAAATTTTTAAGATTAATTTATATGTTTGAATGAATAATTTTGATAGATAGTTCATTAAATTTAAGGTCTCGCTTGGTACGAGGGTAATAACTAAGGGAGTAATGAAGTTTGAAATAAAAGATAAATATATTAAAAATGTTAACATATTTACATTTATCGTTCAAAAGTCTTTCATAAATATTATTTTTTACAAAAAAAATACTAACATATAGATGTCGAAAAAAGCGATCAAAGTACCGCATGAAAAATCGCGTAAATAGAAATGGTAAGAAAAAAAGGAAGTAAGGATTACTATTATTTGGTATTTTTATATGAGAAATATATATTATAAATAAAATTAGAGATAATTCCCACGCCGACCCACGGTACCCCTAAGATTTACAATTTTGCCCATAGTTCCCTTATCTTTTGATAAAAATTGTTTGACTGACTGGAACTTGAAGCTATGAATTCAGAATACGAAGATTCTTTTTTTCAAATCGAAGATCTTGACAAGTTCTTCGATTTGAAAAAATGAATCTTCGTATTCGGAACTCGTTGTCACGAGTTTTGATTAGTCAAAGTTTTTTTACCGAACGAACTTTGATTGACCATATCTTCTGACCACGAGTTCCGAATGCGAAGAATTTTTTTTTCAAATCCAAGATCTTGTTAAGGTCTACGATTTAGAGAAAACATTTTCTAATTTCTAAACTCGGTGTTATAAGTTATATCCAGTTATTGTTTTTTCTGCTTAAAATAGGGGTATTACGGGCAAAATTATAAATCTTATGGGTACCATGTAAATTATCCCAAAAAATTATAAAACAATGTCAGAAAAAATGGAAAATTTTTGAAACAAAATCCAAGTTATAAAATTAAGTAAATAAAAATAACTACTAAAATTGAAAAATGTCACACCAGCATCTAGACAATGGAAGAACGTTTTGCTCAGTCGCTCAGATAATGGTTTTGAGGAACTAAAGTAGAATAACGAAAGAAAAACAAGCAGACTACGTCCTTAGTCAACATAAATTATCAATCTTAACAGGGCCATTATTTTTAGAAGTTTATTTGTTACATATAAATACATAATGCTACACTATAAACTATTTTAATAATATGATTGAAATACAATTCATGAAATTCACGGATATAAGACCAGTGTAAAAATAATGGCAAAAGGACAATAAAAATAACAATAGTACCAATGAAGGTCTCACTAGTACAATTATTGACTTCAACTTCCAAATTAAATTCTTAGTATTGTAATTAGGCATGACAATGGGCAAGATGAGATAGGGTGAAATCGTACCCTTTTTCTTACCCAGTTAGTTTTCCGTCACCTAAATCATACCCTTATCCTTTTAAATATTTTTTCATTTGCTCTTATCCTTATCCTCAGGGTAAATGGGTGAAATGGATTATGCATAGGGTAATCTCCATCCTTTAAATCGAAGACATAAAAAATATTTTTCATGGCTACAATCTTTTTAAGTATCAACATTATTTTAACTAATTTAATATAGTCCAAACTCCTAAGTTATGCTTCAAAATAAAACTAGTTTAAACTCCAAAGTTCGTCCAAAGTCCGAATTAATATAGGAATAATAAATTTTGGCGATAAAGTGAACAACAAAAGTAAACTTAAATTAATCCCATTGTTTGATATAACGCAAAAAGATCAGTGGCGATTTTAGGATTTAGTCAACGGGGTTCGAGTTTGAAAAAAAAAGATTTACAATATAAACTTAGTTTTATTACGAAAGTATTGGGAAAAAAATTATGTGTCGCGTATTAATATGAACTTTACATAAATAAATAAACAAGTAACAAAATAAGTACCTAATTAAAAAAGAATAGTAAAAGCTCAAATTAAGAATTCAACACACAACCTTTAATCTTTAATTTGTGACATTCATAACCACTAAACTATCTACTATTTAATGCCCCCTAATACCATTGAAATTATTTTTTTTTTAATTTTATAGGGTTCAAGTGCACCCCTTGAACCCCCTTAATAACGCCCCGAAAAAGAAGGCTTATGCCGATCTGTGTCGCTGAACTTGCATTTCGCGATTTGAAAATATTTAGCTTCCCTTAAAATTGACGTCCAATTCCGTATGTTTCTTTATAAGAAGTTTGGTGGTGATGTGAAAATGAATTTGGCAACAATCCTCAGCTCGATACTAGTAAATCACAGTTTCGCTTACAACACCATCGCCACATGTCGCTCTTAGGTTGTTTTTATTTTCGCTCAAATTACAATCCTAACATACTACTACATTGAGTCTATGTTCGTTAACAAAATATGTGTCTAGATTTATTTTTTTCTTGAAGTAAATATTTAATTGGAGAGTCTTTCAGAGAATGTAAACTTTTTATTTAACTAAACTTTTTAATTCATACATAAGTCACTTAAAAGTATAATTTTTAATTTATAGAACAAATAAATGTTTTACTTGAAAAATATATTCCCTCCTACTCACTATGTTCGACCCATTTGTGTTGGGCACAACTCTTAAGAAAAACTAATAAACTAACCAAAGAATTAGCAAGTGGGGATTGTTAAATCAAGAAAAACTAATAAACTAATAAAGTAGTGGTATTATTGTAAATAAGAGCAGATTTAAAGGTCAACTATTAAGCAAATACTTGCCATTTAAAGCAAGATTTCAAATGCGTAGAACACTATGAAAATTTTTAAAATAGAAAGTGGGTAGAACATAGTAAGTAGGCAATAAGTGGATTAAACATCTGATGTAATACATCAGATTATTAGATTCTGAGTTTTTTATATAAAGAATCTGAGTTTTCCGATAAATAATATGAGTGTGTGTTAACCATGTACAAACATGCTCAAAAACTTTTTATTAAAACTCAAAAAAAATGTATTTGAGGTAGTGCATCAAATGTACAATCCTTTTTTCCGGTGGGCACCTATAAGGACGGTGCAATCGTATCGTTCATTTTTTTAGGCAACCGCGGTCAATCTAACCTAATCAATAATCATAATGTATTTTTTAATAAGTCAATATATTGTTAAATCATTCATTAACAACGACACTAACGACGTTATCAAGTTTCAAATATTTATGATCGACAGCGACTACATTACAGGTCACCGAGAAATTTTGTATACGCAAAAAATGAAAACCTTGACGACTAGTCGACTAATAATGCTGATGAAAGCTTCAGCAGTGCTGATCGAGAGCGGTCTATACTGATTGCGAAATAAAAGTAATTCGGACATCTGACGATCAGAGAATTGACAGTCAAATTCTATTAACATCAAATGCTGTCCTAATTCAAAACCGAAGAATAATGAATGACGACAATCGATTTTTAAACTACAAAATTGTTTAATCACACTTGTTTATATGTTACTCCGAATTATTTAAATTTGATTCAGCACCTTATTATGAACTGATCAACACGGTACTAAAAAGTCAGACCGAAAATTATTATTATGAAATATTCATGCCAATTTTTTTAAGTAACTGCCTACTTGTTAATCAGTAACACAGAATTGTTCTAAACTTTAATTTTTTTATTAAAATGAATAAATTCTGAATTTCTGTATAAAACTGATGAATGAATTTAAATTTAATTCGGTAATATCATCAAAAACTAGCACAAAAAAGGGCTTAATAATTTATTTTTATGGCTAAACAGCAGTTTTTGTATGTTTTATTACTAATTGTTACAGTAAACTTATGTCTTCTTGCAACAGTACATGCTGATGAGCATGAGAGAAAGGTAAATAATGTGAAATGTGAGACGTTTGTATGTCGTACAACTACCTTTATGTAATGTTCGTATAACTCATTTATCGTAGCTGTTAAACGAGTTGTTTAAGGTATTGTAAGCAGCGGCTGGTCTAGAAAATTTTGTGTACGAGGTCCTGTAAAATGATTTTGTTTTGTAAATATTTCAAAACTATATTTTCTAGCAAAAACGTTGAGCGAAATACACGGAAAAACATAGGTTTTGGGAGTCCCGGGACGCCATGACCGTCAAGTGGATCTTCCCATACTTGTTAGGTCGTTGTATGGCGTACTATACAATGGTCTTACAGGATAATTATTCCACATGATTAGCTAATGCTGTTATATTGTCTGACTATTGATTCTGAGAACAAATTTTACAGGCTTATGTTGTGTACATGGGTGATAAAGCAACGCCTGATATCCCTGCACTGGACATTTATTTCAATTTGATCAAAGATATTTTCGGAAGGTAAGGGACAGTCGGACAGACGACAAAATGTCCCACGTATTTGTTGTGAATTATTCGAAAACAGTCTGTCTGTGTTAACTATGCATAGGCGACAGAATGTCATGACGATATTGATAAATTTGCTTTTTCAGTGAGGTTCTGTTATTCACAAAGGCTGCTGAATATCTGTTGCATACTTACGAGAATTTCCAAGGATATGTAGCACATCTGACTGACAACGAAGCAGAGTTGATCTCGAGTAAGCGAATCTCGTTTATGTTAATTACTCGCAAATTACGAGATGTAGTTTTTGTTGTGATGTTTGTTATCAGCTAAAGTGAAAATTTGATGCTAGGCATGCCTGGAGTGGTGTCTGTATTTCAGAATCGAAAGAATCGTCTGCATACGACAAGGTCATGGGACTTCATGGGATTTCCGGTTGATGTTGAGAGGAGCAGTGTCGAGAGTGATGTTATTATTGGTGTGATTGACTCGGGAATTTGGCCTGAATCCGAGAGCTTTTCTGATGAAGGCTTCGGTCCACCCCCTTCAAAGTGGAAGGGACGTTGCGACACTACGCTTAACTTTGCTTGTAACAAGTAAGAAATACTCCGTACATACATATCAACTCGATTGAATAACTTTGTGGCCGGTCTTTATTTGAAATAGACAGCATTGTCTATACCATATTGATGCAGCAAAAAATAGGCAACCGATGTACAAAAAATGGTGAGCTAGTCCAACGCGATTTATTGGACTAGCTCACCGTCTTTTGTGCAAAGAGCTGAATTTATGTAATGTAGACCATCATTTGTCCAAAAATACGACTGTTTACATCACTGATTCTGATTTGGCTTGTAATAGATGATGTTACTGATACCACATTGATGCAGCAAAATAATAGGCGCGCAGTACTTCAGAGCAGACGGCAACATCACTGCGAATGGCATAGCATCACCAAGAGACTCAGATGGACATGGGACGCACACATCGTCCACAGCAGCAGGAGCAGTAGTAAGCGAGGCAAGCTTCCTAGGCCTTGGCCAAGGAACTGCACGTGGGGGCGTACCATCAGCAAGAATTGCCGCATACAAGGCCTGTTGGGCAGACGGTTGCTACGATGCTGATGTCCTGGCGGCCTTTGACACGGCTATATCAGATGGTGTTGACATCATTTCGGTTTCACTTGGTGGTTTCGAAAATTCATACTTCAAGAATCCGATTGCCATTGGGGCCTTTCATGCTATGAAAAAGGGGATTTTGACGTCCGTTTCGGGTGGAAACAGTGGGCCGGATCTCCAAAGTGTGGAGAACTTCGCTCCATGGTTTCTTACCGTGGCAGCAAGTACCATCGATCGCAATTTTATCACTGAGGTTAAGCTCGATAATGGCGTGGTCGTCCAGGTTAGTTCCATCAGCTTGCTGCGGCAGTCATAGGATAAAATTTAGCAGCAGAAGTGGCAAGTTTTGACCTAGGTACAAAGTGAACCATGTTATCGTATACCCAGACCAATGAGAAGTTTCGTGTTCTTGTTCTTCTATAATTTCACTTTGCTCTTTATGGGAGCTATGTACAGTTCTGATTGTTTTGTTGGTTGGTGTGCATGATGATAGGATGTATCCGGTGTATCTAAGAATTCATCCACGTTGTTTTCCTTTGATGCAGGGTGTTTCACTGAACACATTTGATCTACAGCAGAAGACTTTTCCTCTAATTTATGGAGGAGATGCAAAAAATACTTCATATGTGCATTCATCAAGGTAAAACGATTACTGAAGCATTTATATGATTATATTCATATGGGTAAGGCAAGGTTGCATACATCTGACTCCTCGTACTCTGCTAAACACGCTAGTGGGGGGAGGCGGGGAGCCCTTGAGGTGCTGGGTAATGTCGTCATTGTTTTACGTCCTATATGTTATGTTATGCGATATTATACTGATGCAGGTATTGTCATGAAGACTCATTGAATAAAACACTAGTTGAAGGCAAGATTGTTGTATGTGACACTTGGATTGATGGAGAAACACCCTTCGTTGCTGGCGCGGCTGGAGTGATAATGCGGGATTTTTATCCTCATGATTATCCTGATTCATTCCCTCTCCCAACTTCGTACATTACCGTGGATGATGGGGCTCGTGTTGTCTCTTACGCTAGAAGCTTTGCAAGGTATACTACAATATAAAATTGTGACATAACTTTCATCAAAAAAAAATTGTGACAGAACTATTTCAACCAAAAGTCTAGTTGAAAAAAGCTGCTATGAAATCGAATTAACAACTCATCCTCGCGTGTACTTGCAGCACACCATATGGAACTATACTAAAAAGTGTAGCAATCCACGACTCATCGTCCCCTAAAGTCGTCTCGTTCTCTTCAAGGGGTCCAAACCCACTTTCGCCAGGAATCCTCAAGGTAAGAAGCATCTCTCAAAAAGTTTATGATTCCTTTGCTACAACTTAGTGACATTAATGTATCAATTATTGGACAATATATATAGCCGGATTTGACCGCCCCTGGAGTATCCATCTTGGCAGCATACTCGCCTGATGCAATCGTATCTTTTGCTCCAAGCGATCCAAGGTCTGTGCCGTATAACATCAAGTCTGGAACATCCATGTCTTGTCCACACGCCTCCGGAGTTGCGGCCTATGTCAAATCATTTCACCCTACTTGGTCTCCTGCTGCTATCAAATCCGCTCTTATGACTACTGGTAAGTGATTTCTAGACCGCCTTTATTTCCTACTTCATAGCTTCTACACTTTACGTTACCAGAATAAAGAAAACTCGTCAGAGAGTCAATCAACAAAACCGACAGCTGAAATTTTTTTTAGGAATCACCTGCACAAAAATTAGGCATCAGTTTTAGACAGTGATTAACAAGTACCTCTATTTATGAATGTTTATCAGCGATTCCGATGAGCAGGGAATCCAATGAGGAAGTTGAGCTTGCATATGGGTCAGGCCATATAAACCCTTTGAAGGCAGTAAACCCCGGCCTAGTTTACGATGCTGATGAAAACGACTACATCAAGTTTCTGTGCAATCAAGGCCTGAATGCCACCGAAATCAGACTGATCTCAGGAAACAGCAACAGCTGCAGCAACATGGCTACAGCATATGGAGACAGTCAATGGGATGCCAACTACCCTTCTATAGCGCTTCCTACAAGCGCAGGCGCCTTTGACACCATGTTCCACAGGACAGTCACCAACGTTGGATCCTCAAACTCCACTTATCGTTCAGCTGTCATGACTCCAGAAGGGCAAACGGTGGCCATCAAAGTGCACCCAAGTGTTCTCGAATTCAAGTCTACAGGGGAGAAACTGTCATTCACTGTCAGAGTTTACGGGAGTATTGGCCTAAGAGCAATCCTTTCCGCCTCTTTAGTGTGGGATGACGGTGAACATCAAGTTAGAAGCCCCATCGTTGTTTATAACCTGTCATAGAATACATAGGCACGACTTTCTCGTTCAGCCTGCGTGTTGCCTAACTTTCACATTCGGCCTCCCTGCCTCCTGACTTTCTCGCTTCCTCTACGTGCCACCTAACTGGCTAAATTGTCTTTTGAATTGCTTCTAATACTGTACAGTAATATTGATACTTATTGATGTAAAGTTTCTTTTTATGTGATGTTCAAACAATTGTATTACAGCATGCTTGTAACATACCATAAATACAGCATTCAACAATTTTTTAACGGTGCCGATTCACTTGTTTCCTGATATTCTATTTTCTCTTCCCTTCGTCATTAGTCGCCACTTCTTTAAAAGACGATGATAGAGCACCTAGATCGAGGGTGCGAGGCCTTTCTAAAGATTGACTAAAATCGTGTCAATCCATTTATAAAAACGATCCACAATTTTTATCAAAAAATTAAGCAAAATATAAAAGCACTTAAAATATTTGTAAACTTGAATGCTCATAATCTCCGTCACATGTATGCATTACAACGTCCTCATCAAACATTTTGCGCTAATACAACCGCGTTTTCTAACAAAATACGGAGTATACATTATTGATCTTTATTAGGCCCACCAAAATATATAAAATCCTTCATTTGATCCCTATTATTACCATGAATCACATTGTAAAAATTAGGAGTAGTCATCAAAATGTTGAGTGCTTGTGGCTTTGGAAAATACTTTGCAGGGTACATCCACAGGTTGGTCATAATGCAAACTCTGCCATACCCTTTGTCATGTGCTAGGTACCCACTTCCCATCTCGGCACTCACCTCGGTTGGCGGCCCAAACACTTCCCCTCCCCACCCGGCCCTTGTCGCTACGCTCTGCAAGGGCATGAACAGCGCCGCTGGCCAATATCCGACTGTAGTGCCCTGGTAGTGTAGCCACCAGTTCTTTGTTTGGTTGTCCTGTTTTAGCCGGAAATGTTAAGGGAATTTTGAACAGACGTAGAGAACTTATTAAATTACTGAAATATTACGCTATGATATGATATGAGTACTATATTATGCAATCGATTTAAGTTTATGTTACCTGTTGTATTTCGACATCTATAAAATATTGTTCACCGTCTCTACTTGAAATAGGGCTTATCACCGCGCCAAGGTACACATTTGTACTAGTTTGCACAAACCCGGGACATAATGTGTTGTAACACCCCGTGCTTTTTCCACTGTCTTTCTACATTTTCTCATAAAAAAAAATAAAAATTACGATAAATTTATTCATGTCATAAAGCCATCATACCAAAATTATCGATTGACATTTTGATTTATTCGTGAAATGTGAACTAGATTCGAGAAAAATAAAAATATTCTGACGGGCAACAAAAGGGTAAATACTTACGGTCCAATATCCGTATAGCCGAGTCTCGGTGGAGTTCGGATATACACTTGGGCTTACCTTTAACATTATTCGAGAAAAATTTTGTTAGCCATGCAAATGCTAATAAGACAATAAAATATCAAATTTTCTAACATATACTGTCCAATATACCAATTGGACACTAAAATTTTTATATTCCGACCTATGACTATTGTATCACCCGGCTAAACTTGTTGGGCTTATATTTTCTTGTCCAAAATAATCTTATTCAGAAAACTCACCCCCTAGACTTGAAAAAACCCGATCTAAACTTAAAAAAGTCCGACCCAACCCAAAACCAACCCTTTGTCCCTAATCTATCCGTAGTTCCATACCTAAAGTGCATACATAAACGATTATTCCGACTTAAACCAACCAAACTCGTACACGATCTGAATAATTCATACGCCGAATAAAATAATAAGAGAACGTAATAACGTACCATCCAGCCAACTTGAATAACGTCGGTATCGTTACCGTTTTCACTAGCCACATAAATAAGCGTCGTGCTATATTGGTCCGGTTTAACTTTTGGGTTCCACACGTTAATATTGCCCGATAAACCCTGGTTTATGGCAACTGCCACAACACCTGCAATCTGATTAACGGAACACAAATTCTTATATTAGATGAATTTGACAAAAAATTATCGTGACATACTAAGTATTTGGTCCCGTATATTTTATAGAACGTACTCGTATGTACCATACAAGACTTACTAAGTTACTGGATAAATAAATAGCACTGAATAAATTTCATAGAAGATAAAATTGACTTACGTCGTGCCCACCGATACTATTGGAAAAATCCGTTGTCGTCCCTAATAATGGTGTGAATTTTTTCGTTCGAAGTTCGTCCATTCGTGTTCTTCTAATTGGAACGGTTCCTTGAGGACATCTCATATTTTTAGGTAAAAATCCGAGAGTACGTCCATTTAAATTTCGTGATTTCGAGATTTTAAAATTAGGCTTGACCTGCATCGACAAAAATATTCTTAATCAAAGTACGACATAAAAGAGATTTTGACGAAAAAATATTATTATTAATATATGAAAGGTCTCACGTACGATCAAAATTATGTAAGAAATGTACTTGTAACGCATGATTTTTTAGCGACGGGTGGTCGAAAGCAGGCTGCTTATAAATGTCGACACAGTCCAAAATGTCACCGTACTCAGTCTGTTAATTAAACATTACATAAAATTTTATCAAATGTCACATTTTTTTATTTAATAAACTTTATAGAAGACTGAATAACATTAATTTAAAAAATTGATGATAATTTATAAATACCAGGAAACTTTTCGTAGCCGGTTTGTTGAGGATATCGAGACGCCTTTGCAACGTTAATTTTTCGTCGTAAAAATTTGTGGCGACTAATTCTTGTATTAGAAGACTAATTGTTGTTAATAGAATCATTAAAACAAAAGAATTTATCTGCATTTTGGGAGGGTTGTTTAGAGAAGATGAACAAGTAATTTGCTTAATGATTACTGCTAATTAGTGAAAAAAGTGGATTAATGAGAGGAGATTGACACTTTTTCACTCCACATCTATGTCCTTAAATACACCCCCGATAGACCGTCTTATATCATAAAAGTTGTAAGACATGGAATAAATAAAGATATTAATAAATACGTATTAGATCGTTAGTTTTTATAGGAGTTATTTGATCTGATCAAATTATATTTACGTGAAACTGTTTTATGATAAATTATTGTAACATGAATTTATTTTGTTAATACAGTGTTCGTTGTGTATAGTTTTCATAACTTTGGAATGTCAATAGTTAGACTAAAATATAATAATCATGTTAATAATTGTAATCTTATCATAATCATTGTTAGAATTGCAATAATTTTATAGCTTTCACGTGGCAAAATTAACCAAGTTTTTATTAAACTTATATAATTGTAGCATTTATTTTTATTAAATTTTTTACCATCCTCAATTTATTATTTTGAATAGTATTTATGTTTATGACACTTTTGTTTATATATATAAAAAAACGATAAAGTTTTAATTACTTCTATTCATTTACACTATTTAACTATTAAGTTGACGTATTAGAAGTTACAAATAAATATATAATGACTGAGACTAAAATGTTTTTAGATTTATTATCTTCATCTTTAATTGATTTTTTTTTCTCCCAATTACTCTTTTGGTTATTTATAGACAAAGACAAAAGAAAACCCAATCTAAAAATCACTTTATTCGATATATTTAAGTACTCTAAAGTTTTTGGCTTCTTATATACTTTCACAAATGTTGAAGAACCTAATTCTCGCAATAATTAATTATTTTTATATAATTGTACATAATATTAAAAGATAATTTGAGTATTTATTATCAAAATTAT
>JAUEKU010166346.1:0-11687 GCA_032274805.1 Gypsophila paniculata
TACTTTGACTGAGGTTTACAACTTTACACATGATACCTCTCTTTTTCGATAAAAATACTTTGACTGGCCAAAACTCGCAGCCATGAATTCAGAATAGGACTATTTTTTTTTCAAATTGAACATCTTGTCAATTTCTTTGAAAAAAAGAATCATCTTGTATCCGGAATTCTTAATCATAGAGTTTTGATTAGTAATTTTTTTTTTTTTTTTCTCGAACGAACTTTGACCGACTATATGTCTTGACTACCAGTTATAGAACTGGCTAATTTAATATTTAAATTGACTACGGAAATTTCATGGTTTTCTTCCAATTTCTATTATTGCCAATTTTCAATCAATCTCATCTACAATCTACTTTATCAACTTACTTTTTTATTTTTCAACCAATCTCATCCACACAGTACAATCTATTTCCTTATTCATTGTGCCAAAATCAAATGGGAAGAAAATAGTGAAATGGAGGGAGTATATATAATTTGGAATACACATTTATTAATTTCTGAATTCGTTGCTACCAATTATAGGCAAACAAAATTTTTTAGCTCAAAACAAAGGACAATATAGACAAAAATGAAAATCTCAAACGTACCGTGAGAATTTTCTCAATATTTTATGCGAGTCAATTTCAAAAGATGACCAACTAAGTCCCTATTCTTTTGGACTTAATTTCAGGTTCAGATAAGTTCTATTAAGATATTTTATTATTCACAAATTTACATTGAAATGATTTCAACTAATTTTAATTAAATTCAATTCAGTAATATTAAGTCCAAAAGAATAGGGCCTAAATACGGAGCATAAACATTTGCAAACTTGGGAGCACGAAAATAGTTCCAACACACACCGTACTTAAACTCAGTTTAGCCGCATCTCAAATTGAGACACTCTAATTGTCAAACTCCCACCCCACATCAAACCTCCCCTCAAAACCCCTCTAAACAAAAACTCGTATGAGACCGTCTTAATACGAATCTTACCACTACAATTCCACAACCCCGAAAATGATATCCCAACCACTACGACTACGACTACGACTACGACCACGACTCGACACCCTCTACCTCCTAATCCTCCTTATACTCATCCAACCCAACTTCGTAACCCCAGACCCGAACGATGAAGCCTGTCTAACACAACTCCATTCGGGTTTCCTACACCCTACTACCCTCCAAAACTGGACCCGACCGTTCTTTTCGAACCCGTGTTATAACGGGTTCGACTCCTACATTGCAGGCATTACCTGCAATAACGGTCGGGTCTACCGAATTTCCCTCCCAAATTCGGGTTTAAGTGGGTCCCTCTCCCCTTCTATATCCAAATGTTCGAACCTCCAGACACTCGACCTATCAGCCAACTCTCTCAACGGAGTTATCCCCGCTTCGGTAAAAGACCTTGCCAACTTGGCAGTCTTACGACTGGCTAATAACCGGTTTTCATCCGTCATCCCTCCAAATCTTTACCTATGTGCGTATCTTAATGTGATCGATTTTCATAATAACCTTTTAGTCGGGCCCATTCCACCTCAACTGGGCCTGCTGGCCCGGTTGAGCGTATTCGACGTGTCGTATAATCGTCTTACGGGGATGATCCCGGCTTCGTTGGGGAATAGGAGTGGGAATTTGCCGAGGTTTAATGCCTCGGACTTTGAAGGAAATAAGGGGTTGTTTGGTTACCCGCTAGGGCCCGAGAAACGGCCTGGTGGGCTTTCGGTTATGGCCATTGTTGGGATTGGGCTTGGGAGTGGGCTTTTGAGCCTGGTTGTGAGTTTCGGGATCGTTTGTGTTTGGTTGAAGGTTTCGGAACATAAGTTGGCTGCGGCTCAGGAAGCCAAGATCAGCCAACTTATGCCCGATTATTAATTATTAGAAAATGAGTTTGCGTCACTTGGTATGAAATTAAAGGATATTCGGTGCCATCTGGTGGCAATATGAAATTAAAGGATACTCACCCTGTAAGTTTTTGATTTTTAATTTTTAAATTCGGTAATGTACAAAAGAAATGACAAGAGTTGAAAATGTGAGATTAATTTAGAATGTAATTTGTTGATGTAATGTAATTTTGTAGGGTAGTAATGTAATGTAATGTAATGTTAATTGTGGATTAGATTGATTGATTTTTGAGTGTATAGTAGTTCTAATTTCAATGATCTAATCTTGTAGTATGAATGAATTTCAATATGCTCGTGATGGTTATGAATTGCAAGTGACCCTTGATGGAGTAAGTCTATTTTAAAACGGGTATATCCGTTCTATGGTTAAAACGGGTCAAATATTATCTCATTTGTGCATGTATGATAAATCTTTTGTTTTGTTCCTTTGCATTCTACATTTTTTTTCTAACGATTTGATCCGTTATAAGTTTAATCATCTTAACTGGGAATTTGTGCCCTTGATGTTGTTACTATTTTAGGACTAGTGTGTCAATTGATTCCTACGTTACTAGGATTGTGTGACTATTGAATGCCTATTCTTCTTTGCCAAGTCAGTTTGGGCATATGGGATTTTGAGCTATAAAACATGACGTTATATCTCTTTATTGATTTTAACGGAATTTTAAACGTAGATAATAATTATTTTGGATAGAAATATAAATTACTTAATCATTGGAAGAATTAAAATAAATCGAGATGTAGTATATCATCTAAAAATTAAAGTTGAGTTCTTTTGAATTTATCGAATTTGAACTGAACTTAAAGAGATGAAGTTGGTTGAAATTAAGTTCAATAAAACAGGTTAAGACTTTATTCTTTTAGACTTTTTAAAGTTGAACTGAAATAAAACAAAGTTGTATCTAATTGAAATCGAATGTAAAAGAACATGGCCTAAGTCTATGTCGATACAAATACATAAATTGAAATGATGACCATCAACAGTTGAGACACTAGATGAACTAAATTAAATCCAAAATAACGGGGCCTAAGTCTATGCCGATGAAGACAAATGTGAACTGAAATGATGGACATCACCAGTTGGGACACTGGGTGCAGTTTGCTGGCATGTTAATGAGTCCTATGCACTGTCAGATAATAATAGTATCCCGTAAATAATTAAAATGGTGATTATGCAAGAGTACATATGACGTGGCACTAGCTTAATTAAATAAATTAAGAGGTGGTTTAGGGTTAATTGGCTCAATAAACATTGATTAGTGTTAATGTGGGGTGGTAGGAGACCAGTGTCTCTAAAACAGGAGGGATTCCACTGTTATTGTTGTTGTGTCAGAACTCAGTTCCTCGAAATTCAGTTGTCACACCAGAAAACATTCTCAAGGTTGTGCCTATCCCTTATTTTTTTTATATATATTCGGTCCGATCTACTCATTTCTTTACGATATAGGATAATTTATTTATGTCTATATGTTTTTCACAATACTTTTCAACCACTTACGTGTATTTGTTCAAAACGAAAACCAATCTGAAAATACACGTAAAGAAATGATTCAATCATATGGAACAGTACGATATGTACCCGCTCGTATTTTTAAAGTTACAAGTTGTTTGCATTAGTTGAAAAAACAAAATTATGTGAAAAATTAGACTCCGTAGTATTGAGTTAAAGGGAGTTCTTAATGAGAATGTAGTTGTGAGCTAGAAAAAATGAGTTAGTTTAAGCACTAAAGTGTTAATGTGTCAAAAAAAGGATTTTAAAATGAATTGCAATTTCAGATTTCAGAAATGCGTCGAAATAAATGATATAATCCGTACAAAGCAGGTGAAACGATATCGATCTTGACTTTGATATGGACCTAAAAGGAAGTTCTAATGAACGCGCTATGGATTTTAGGGTGGGTGAATTTCTATAGCCCTTCAAGTCGGATTAGAACGACCTGATCTCAAACGATTTTCTATGACTTGAACCAACTGCAGCCAGGCTGCTTGATCACCCCGACTTTCTTCATCAATTCCCTGACATGTGCAGCGTCTTCCCACCGCCCAGCATTTGCGTGTATATTTGATAGCATTACGTAAATTGCTGGATCGCTTTTCTCAGCAGTTTGAAGAAGCAATCCTGCGACAATCCTCCCTAGCCTAACATTTCCGTATGCTGCACAAGCACTGAAAAGAGCCCACAGTGTAATGTCATCGAGATCGAAATGTTTATTCTTGATTAGTCTCTCTGTCTCATCGAGGTATCCAGCTCGAGCTAGAAGATCGATAAGACAGGAGAACTGATCGGCTCCTGGCTCGAGCCCATACTCATTGACCATGGAATTGAATATTTGGATGCCGTCATACACAAGACCGGCATGGCTACATGCTGAAAGAACGGACGTCAAAGTGGCCTGATCAGGTCTTATACCAGACTCAGACTGCATTTCTCTGAAGCACTGTAGAGCTTTTGTTCCTTCTCCATAATGTGCGAATGAAGAAATTACGGCGTTCCAACTCACAACGTCCCTTACACGCATGCAATCAAATACCCTGCAAGCTTGATCCAAGTATCCACATTTTGCATACATTGTAATGAGACCGTTTCCTAAGGAGGCCTCTCTCAGAAACCCACGTTGAAGAATATAAGCTTGGACCTGTTTTCCTTGCTCCAAGGCCGAGATGCTAGAGCAGATGCTCAGTACAGTAGTTAGCGTATATGTATCAGGGTAAGTTTTTGATTTCTGCATCTGAAGAAACAGTTTGAGAGCTTTCGAAGGTTGTCCATTTGACAAAAAACCAGAAATAATCGCATTCCAGGTAATCTGATTCTTAAAGGGCATGCCACAGAATATATGATAGGCCGAATTCATGTCACCTAGGTTAACGAACGCAGAAACTAAAGCATTCACCACTTCAGTTATCAGAACAATCCCGCTCTTCTGCACAAAAGCGTAAAACATCTGAACAAGTTCCAATCTCTCCGTGTTAGTGATAAGTGCTCCCAACGTATACTCATCTGGCCTAATCCCACTCCTCAGCATCTCAACAAAATCGGTGATTGCAGATGTTGCACGCTGATTCTGAGCATAACCGGCAATCACAGTGTTCCAGGACACGACATCTTTCTCATTTAAGTTCTCAAAGATCATTCTAACTGTATCCAACTGACCATGCTCAGAGTACATCGCCATGGCAGCGTTGCTCACGGCTGTACTTGACTCATATCCCGCCTTTGTAGCCAGCGCGTGTAGCTGGCAGCACATTATCACATCCAATCCCGAGCTCATAACACTCACAAATGTCAATTCAGTAGGTTTCAAGTCCATTTCTAACATCTTTTTGAACAAAACTAATGCCTCGTCGTTCCTCTCCACACTCACTAACCCATTGATCACTGCATTATAGGTAATCACATCACGCACCGTTTTATTTTCTGTTTCAAACACTCTACAAGCATCCAACACAGCCCCGCAGTTAAAATACATCGAGATCAAAGAATTCACCACCGAAGTCCACCCCAAAAACCCGCTCTTAAACACCAACGAATGCACCTGCCTCCCAAACCCGTATAACCCCCCTGAGCACAACTTAAGCACAGACGCAAACGTATAATTATCATGCCTCAAACCCACCACCCCCATCCTCCGAAACAACTCAAACGCAACCCAATCCCGCCCGCTCTCCGCACACCCAGTAATCACAGCATTCCACGGCTCCACCCTTCTCATCGGCATTTCATCGAGCACGTGGCATGCATACTCAACCTCCCCAAGCTTCGCTTCAGCCGACAAATACGTCGTCCATGAATAAATATCTCTGCAACCCATCTCACTAAACACCATTTTAACACTACCCAGATCACCAGATTTCCCATACAGCGAAAGTAGTGAATTCGACACGTGACTGAAGGCGGTAAGGCCACTGCGAAGAGCGTACGCGTGGAGCTGAGGACCGAAAACCGAGTCGTGTGAGTTAGAAGCGGAAGTGAGGACTGTGGAGAGGGTGTAGTGGTCTGGTGTTAGGGTTTGTGATGAGTGAATTTGTTGAAAAAGTGAGAGTGTTTGGTAGTAAAAATGTGATCTTCTAAGTTTGTTTAAATGTTCGTTAAGTTTTATTAGTTGTTTTTCTGTTATTAGTTTGGCGCCTTGTGTTTGATATATGAAATTCATGGGCTATTGTTTTTTTTTGTATAATGAGTAGAGGTTGTTAGGTTGGATTTGGATATATGGGGAGGATAATGAGACGGCATCACCTGATTTTATCGAGAATATTACGCTGTATGTGTAGATGAGGGAGAGGATATTAAATTTTTTGTGGAATGACGGTGCTATTTCATTTTTCCGTTAGATATAGTTGTGTTTTCTCGTATAGAATAGAACTGGTAACAAATGTAACGAAATTGCAGAATTATTATATACGGAGGACTTCTGATTTCATTTGTTTCACTTAATAGTACTTCGTACTCCGTATATGTTATTAATAACATACGGCTACATATTTTAGTAGGGTTCATGTGAGTCCGTTTTATATCGTGAAACTAACTCTTTAACAAGTAGTCTATCGAAAAGCAAAAATAACTTTCTCGATCATGTGACAAGTCTCATGATAAATTAATTATAAAACTGTGTTACATAATAATTTGTTTGTGTATTCAATAGAGGTGAGTACAATCAAAATATCCAACCAAAATAAAATAAATGAATCTTTTTGTCACAATACCAATTAAATTAGGACAATGATAAGAGATGAGATGGAAACCACAAAATCCATTTAAATAGTTTTCAATGAAAGGTGTTAAAATAGTTTTCTATGGAAGGTGTGAGCTAGACTTTGACTTCGACTACGAATTCGACTTCGACTTCGACTTTGACTTTTTCTAATGACAGTTATATGAATGAAATAACAAGCAATAACAATTTTTTAATTTAAATATTTTTGCCCCATGATTGATTTAATTACATTCAAATCACAACAACAATTAACAATTTTTTTAATACAAGTTTGGTAATTAACTACTTCCATAATACTATGACAATATTGTCTTTCCTTCATCGTCGTGGCGGTCCTATCACTGTTGTCGGCGGTAGCACCCTGTCTAGTGACCGGTCACAGACCGATGTCATTATAGCCGGTGCTGGTGTAGCTGGTGCTGCTCTAGCCTACTCCTTAGCTAAGGTCAAAATTTTCAACTTAGTGAGAAGTTTTAATAAATTTAAACGGTCTTACAACAGTGTTATTTTTTCCCTTGTCACTTTTTAGGTACGTCTGTCATTTAAATGTTATCAATATAACGATATGATTACAGGACGGTCGACAAGTTCATGTCATCGAACGAGACTTGAGTGAACCAAACAGGATTTCTGGTGAACTGCTGCATCCAGGAGGGTACTTGAAGTTGATTGAATTAGGCCTCGAGGGTACGATTAACGACCTTAAATCTTGTTTTCATAAGCACAATTAACAACGATTCGAGTACACGTTTTACATAATTAGTTAAACTAATCTTTGAAACTTTGCATATGAAATTCAGACTGTGTTGAGGATATTGGTTCTCAGAAAGTGGTTGGCTATGAAATGTATAAAGACGGGAAGAATATAACCTCGACTTACCCTTCGGATAAGTTTAGCTCACAAGTTGTAGGAAGAGCCTTTTACAATGGACGATTCGTGCAGAAGCTGAGACAAAAGGCCGCTTCTCTACCCAAGTACGTCTTCATTGGTATTACGGCCTTACAGTACCTTCTACATACAACTTATTTATCGGGTGATTTGTGATCTGCGACATATTATTGTGCATCAATGTATAAAATTGATTGAACCCGGTATCTTTAAGTACAGTGTGCAGTTGGAGCAGGGAACGGTGACATCTTTGATCAAAGAAGACGGGGTAGTAAAAGGCGTTCACTATAAGACCAAGAATGGTGAAGAATTGAAGGCCTATGCACCTCTTACCATTGTTTGTGATGGTGGCGCCTCAATGTTGAGGCGTTCTCTTTGTTCCCCAGTGGTAATAGTCGCTTTTTTCGTTCCTTTAGTTAATGTTAAGAGTTTGTCGCTTACTATTTTATATTTAATTCGTTTTCAGATACACTGTCGACCATTAATTATTGTTTTCTGCAAGCCTATAATATTAACTCGCATTGGGTGCTGACTCGCATTTGATGAGTCTTCAACGTTGCAGGTTGACGTTCAATCGCATTTTGTCGGATTGGTGTTGAAGAATTGTCAACTATCGTCTCCAAATCATGGACACATTGTAATAGCAGATCCATCGCTTCTTCTGTTCTATCCGATTAGCAGCGCAGAAGTCCGTTGTTTGGTTGATGTCCCGGCTGGTGCAGGGAAGAAGTTACCTTCGTTAGCCAATGGTGACATGGCCGAGTATTTGAAGACTGTGGTGGCTCCTCAGGTGTGACGAGTTTATAAATTGTTGAGACGAGTTTGTAGGCTCTCTTAGAAACAGTTTTAAAGTAAGATAATGTAACTTATGTGTTCGTCTCTTAAAAGTTCTGAGGCTGAAATCTGTCGTGTAACTGTTTCAGGTTCCTTCCGAACTTCATGATTCGTTTGTAGCAGCAGTCGACGAGGGGAACATAAGAACACTGCCAGTTAGAACTATGGCAGCCACTCCTCAGCCGACGCCTGGAGCCTTGCTATTAGGTGACGCTCTGAATATGCGCCACGCTTACACAGGAGCAGGAATGACAGTGGCATTGTCAGATGTCGTGATACTCCGAGACCTTCTCAGGCCTCTGCAGGAGCAGGACTTCAATGATTCAACGACTCTCTGCACGTATTTAGAGTCCTTTTACACCTTACGCAAGGTAATTCGCCTAGCTATGATTGCGTAAGTACGAGGTAACTGGATCTAAAATGTTATTTTCGCCCTTTCGATTTGCAGCCCGCGTCATCAATAATCAACATAATGGCAGGGATCTTCTACAAGTTTATGTGTGCGTCACCAGATGACGCTCATATGGAAATGCGTGACGCATTATTCGACTACTTAAGCCATGGAGGAGAATGCTTAGCCCTTCCAACTGCTTTACTCTCTGGACTAAACCCGCGACCCCTAAGCTTACTTTCTAACTTATCTGCAGTCGCTGTCTACGCTTTTGGCCGTCTCTTGCTGCCTTTTCCTTCTCCAAAACGCCTCTGGCTTGGTCTGCGCCTACTCAAGGTACCGTTTTCTCGGCCTTCATAACTGTCATTTTTTAGGTCAGGTTATTTCAGATTTGATCCATATCCTATTAAAGTTGGAGTCGGGTTTGAGTCGGGAGATTTTGAGTCATAACTCCAGCTTTATAGTCACAACCTATTTAATTTGACTCCTAGTTCCGCCACTACCTTGAGCAATGTCATTTATGTATTTTAAGTGTCACACTTGTTTCCGTAACACCCAATAAACGATTACTCCCGTGATTTCACTCATTTAGCCTCAACTTTGCTAAAATGGCTCTGGCAGGGCGCATCGGACATCATTGTACCACTATTCCAGGCAGAAGGACTTGGGCAAATGTTTCTGTCTTCCAATTTCCTTCCACATAACAAGTAATCTTGTCTGCTCTTTATTTTTCACTCGGAATTTGTTATTTCGAGTTAGTCTCTTGTAAAACTTTATTCTCGTACGTCCATAAAATGCTTCTGTAATTATAATTTTAGAAGCTATGGCATCGTTTACAAAGATCTAATTTACAAAATTGGTGATCAATCCGAAGGGGTTAAGGGCATGTATTTTTTTTTTTTTTTGTTTTTATGTATACATTAGTTTAGCCCCCACGCAAAAATGTGCGATTTATTTAGTTATTTATTATTAATATATATATTTTTGGTAGAGTATTTATATAACTAATAACAATTTTTAGATTGCTTGTTATAGTTAATAAGTTTTTTTAAAATAAAAAGTTTATAATATCTATTGATTATATTTTGAAAAAAATTATTATTTTATGTGATTTATGAATAAATTAAAAATGTTTACTTACAAAGTTTGCATTTATAACAAAGATTCGTTAATTAAATCATAGATTGTGATTTAGTAGACACATACATATATTTTTTGAACAATGAAACATAAAAGTAAATATAGATTAGTGGTAGTGATAATTACTTCTAAGTAGAGATCATGAGTTCAAATCTCGTCAATAGCCATTTTTAAAACGATTCACTTTTGAGTGGGGTGTACGATTCACTTTTGAGTGGGGTGATGTAAGCAAAGATTTTAGGCGGAAAAAAAACTCATAGAAAACTGTCATTTAGTAGAATAGGAGGATGAGGATGCTTCAATTGTGTAATTTAATTATTAAGTAAAGTTTTTACAATGGTATATGTAAGTAGAGAATATAATTAATTTATCACAAATTTACAAATAAGGCGTCTCACATGAGAGATGGTTATGACCTTTTTTTTGGGATTATATTATTATGTATTGTAAGTCTTACTAATAAGACGATCTGAAAATATGTTTTATTATAGATGTTATAATATAATGATGGTATGGATAGAGATAAAAATTTTAAATATATACTTGGTTACTTTTAAATACTCCGTATAGAGGAATGAGGATTTCAAAATACTAACACAAATTATTTTGGTGAATTCAGATCATCATCTACGAACAGTAGTCTATTTCTCAAATTGATTTTGATTTAAAAAAATTTAAAATATTATTGGAGAAAATTATGCTTGCCCATAATATGAAGATTGACCTAGTGAAGAGTTATGGAAGATTGTTGTTGTCTTATTATGAAAATATTTAACTAAATTAAAAAAGATTCACTTCACACATGTGCAAACGGCTGATTGGGGAAGGAAGTGGAGTTGTATGCCTTCTTTATTAGTAGGATTTCATGTGAGCGGGAAAATAATTCATGAGGGAGTGACACGTGGAAGGTGATGATGTAAGTAGAACTGTCTTTTAGTAGATAGGGAGATTAGCGAGGGTTAATTAGGTTTAGTGGGTTAAGTGGGTTAATCTAAGGATCCTAATTAAGCTAGGGCTAATAACTCAATTAGCTAATAGTAATTATCACCTAATCGACGGTCTCACGAACTCCTTAATTTCCTTAATAAATAATTATCGTACATACATATTATTATTTGGTAGGGAAAATGATTAAGAAATAAATAATCATGGGCCTAATATACAGATATTAAATATATAAATATTCTAAAATTACAGGGTATTACAGTATGCTTATTGATGATACTACACTTTATATGTCAATCATTGGTGTTAGTTAGATAAGTTAGGTTGATTAATATATGTTTAGGAATTGGCGATGATCTTTGGCTAATTACATTGTGATTAAACTATAGAAACTAGGACTCCTCTCATATTGTGCACTCCAAGTGTTTGTTTAATTGTTTTCATCTTGTTTCCTTGTCTTATTTGATCTTTTCTACTTCCAAACTCCCCCTTTACTTACTCTTATTGTTTGCTTAGTTTAATTAGTTTATTAACTTAAAATCACCAAAAACTTTAAACCGACTTTCCCTTACGTTCGATCCTACTTCCCTTACTACGTTTTATTAGTTTAGATTGTAGTCTAGAGTAGGTTATAAATTGTAACACCCCCGTTTACAGAGGTCCTAAAAACAGCAACTTGAGTAAGCGGAGGTGTCACCATCACGGGTAAGACCCGTGGTAGGTAATCATTGTGCCACCTGTAAAGCTCTAAAACCTGTTTTTATATACGAGGAAGGTAAAAGAACAAATGGAAAACTACAACTTGACAACCGTCTATACAGCGGCTTATAAATAAAACAATACGTGAGTCTATCTCTGTTCCAAAAATCATGCTAACTGGTTCGCGTC
>JAUEKU010166367.1:0-11685 GCA_032274805.1 Gypsophila paniculata
ATGCTGAACTGAACTGAATTGAATTGAACTGAATGGAGCTGAACTAAACTGAACTGAAATTAAGTTCAAAAGAACAGAGCCTAAGTGAAAAACATGCCACGATATGAGGCGTGTTTTAAACACGCCACCCACTCCCGCTATGGCGTGTCCTAGGTCTTTATACAAAAAAAATGCATCTATAGAAAATTGTACAATTTTCCACCAAGTTCAATGTCAGGCTAATCATACATCAACCTACTACTTAAGAACATATTGGTCGGTCTAATTTCTTTGATATTTAGTTTTAGTGCTAAATAAAAAAGAATTTGAGTACATACTAACTACAATTACAACCATTGAAGAAGCATCTAAATACGGTAGACTTTTTGGTTGGTGTAAATTCCTTGTATTTGGAGGATTGTGGTTCAACTCTCATGCTTGCCAAAATATTCCATTTTATCTAAAATCCTAGACATGCCGCCCGACCTGTCCATATCTTACCTAGCTGTCGAAATTCCGATCCCTTTTAAGGTTTCAACACGAGCCATTTTGCTATATATATAATAAAAAAAAATATCGTAAACAATAAGCAACCGATTTTGAATTTTTTCTTCCCAGAGGAATCACTCCGTATATGTATGGACCCCGATTATGCTCAAAAATTGACAGTAAGACATAGTTACTCATAAAGCATAATGACCATTATCACGTACCAGTTACAATACTTACGACTACGTGGATACCATAATTACAATATACATAGAAAACTGATAACAGTATCGATAAATTGTACATTATACAGGTGATTTTGAGAGCAGAAAGTCTGGCTGTAATCTTTGCAATGATATCCCACAGAAGGGACACAATGGAGTCGCGAACCGATTTAGCGTAGAATTAACAAAAGACACAAAATCAGAGGGACGATCAACCATAATATGCAGTTGGTTGGGTGGCAAATATGAAGCACGTCTTTGACAACACATACAGAACCATAGTGGTGTTAGTGGGCAAACCTGCATCGATACTGCACAACGAGTGTGTTTATGCTTCTGAGGCACTTCCCCGTCACCTTTGCAAAATGCCTCTTCTGGGGATTCGAAAGGAACCAAAGCGGAACAATAGCAACAACGCTCTTCTTCCATGTAATCATACACATCACAAATCCTGTATACAGTGTAATGTGCCCAGTAAGTTCCAATTAGAGTGCCACCGGAAACATTCCTTAGGCAAGGGGTAAAGAAAAGGCTGGAATATCCAAGTTTTATGGTGAATTTGTGAAGAGTTCTAGTTGAAATCACACCCACAATTATATAAACCATGTCGTATTGTAGGTCGGCCACACCCATAACTTTATTATTAATGCAACTGTCAAAATGGGTCCATAAATCGGAAAAATTAGATAAAACACAGCAAAGCGTGACATGGATGTGTTAAAGCCCATCCTCCATGCTTCACAGAAGCAGCCGACAACCTGTTAGCCGCAGTTGAACATACGAAATGTGTCCAGGACATTTTATATAACCAAATAATTAAGTTTGCATGAAAGAAAAAGAAACGATTTATAGTTGCTACACAAAAAAAAGAGGAGTACCTTGCAGCACACCCTCTAACTTCTGCAGCCAGAAGATTTAACTCGTGGTGCACATTATCTTGCTTTTGCATCACCCACTTCACCATTTGCGCAATTCCGACAGTTCTCCACATCCCAGACTCTTCTTTAGGAGCTGGACGGGACAGACCAACTAAAACAGTTGATAAGCTCATACTGACAAGCCTCTCTCTGAGTTCTTTCTCACTGTTTAACAATATATTCAGCCACTTTTCTTCACCTTTCACATCATACGATTTTGCTAAATTTGGCAACATGGAAGAACCTTTGGCAACCTTACAGCCAGAAGAAACCATTACACGCCTACACAAAATATTGAGAAGCTGCAGCTGTCGGGAACTAAATTTTGACGTATGTCCAGGCAAGTCAGAAAATATATCATTAGTAGATGAAGCCAAATGACCCTCGACTAGCTCCAGCCAGCTTCGTAATAAATGCTCAATAAACTCTGGAGCACATTGTTTGAAGGTTAGCATAGCAGCTAAAACATCCCAGATAACCAGCTGTTTGTCATAGGACTCATATTGGTTTAGGGACCACAGGAGCTTGGATCCCCAGACTATTAGTTCTTCCTTCGTAAACCAGGAGCACAGGTCAATATCAATCGTTAAGTTAATATGTGGTGACATTTTACACTCTTGTCCTCCGATCCAGAAAAACTCAACCGCAGCCCTCTGAGTCCTGCAAAATTTGAGAGAAACATACGCGATTTTCATCAGTGATGTGAACAGAAGCAGATTTTACAGAAGAGTATAGCTTCAAGATACATTATCTCAGACATCAGTTGTTTTTCGGTTCACTCTCTAGTGACAGCAGCCACTGATCACCCCCAGAAGAGATTAGCGCAAAGAAGCAGTTAAATGAATAAAAATATACTCTTTCAAGGATATAATAAGTTAATCTTTAGATTCATAAAAATTAATCAGAAGCACTGTGTACCTTTTCTGGTACATATGATCTAGCTGTCCAGCATCGAACCGACGTGCCTGAAGGAAAATTACAAAAGTTATGCTACTCTTCAAACATACCCCGTATATACAATGAAAAACAAACGATTTGTAAATTAATTTAAAGAAACAGTTCTTGACCATATGTTTACTATCCATCTAAAACCATATGTCATTGGCCTAGCATTGAAACTGAACTCAGATCATCAAAGGCATCGGCAGGGGGAAAGGACAAAGTAATGATAAAAAAAAGGAACTGGAAAAAACATGTTACCTTTACTAAGCTCGACTCTTATGCTAGTAAGCTACCATATTGAGAGAATTTACAAAGGACACATATTTACCAACCACGGGCTAATTGCGAGTTTTTCACTTTTTCTATTGATATTACTTCCTCCGTAATCACATATCGGTCTCATTTAGATAGTACTCCCTCTATCTTCCGATTAGCCTCAGGGGCCCACATCCCTCCTCACAAAAAATGGCCCCATGGGGATAATTGAAAATGATGAAGGGAGTACCTTTTATGCATTTAGATAGTACCTTTTTTTGTCAAAAAGAAATTGCAAAAAAAAAATTATGTAACGAATGTACATATATAATAACAAAGATTCATACTTATTCATATATTTATGGTACCCTAGAAAGTCAAACGGGACTTGTATAATAATTACGAGAGGAGAATGAAAAAAAAAAAATCATCAGTATCATTTGTCCAAAACATTATACAGCAAACTTTTTGAACATATAGAAAATGCTTTCTTAGAACTATCAATGTCAACAACTTTAGCAAACTAGGCACATTAAAAATGATAACAAAAAATTTATGCATCATAAAACTGGTGCCTGACACTAATTTTTCAAACATTGGCCATTATTATTACCATAATATAAACCAGAGACCACACGAATAGAAAGAGCCAATGATTTCTGGCAATGATGAATGCAAACAAAACTATAGAGCTAAAACAAGAGAGAGATCAAATTACAAAAAATGACTAGAAAACGGCACATACCACAGCAAGCACTAAATTTGCAGGTGAAAGTGCTACTCCATAGGACGAATCTGACACGGATGGAAACTGCCAAAGTTGTCCACATATCATTTAATATATTTTCACATAGTGAAACAAATGCACACACGTGCGCTTGCACATACACCCGTACACACACACACACACACATATGTACACGCATGACGCATGTGCGCGTGCGTGTGTCTGTGTATGTTTAAATAGAGCAGTAAAAAATGATAACCATACATCAGAGAAGCTTCTAGTCCCAAGATTGTTTGGCGGAATTGATGCTTTAAACAGAGCACCTTTGTGCAGTATCCATCCATTGATAGAATTGTCCTACAATTTCCAATGAAACATTAAATACATATTCTTCTCGTATTTTGACAATTACAAGAAAAGAGAGTTGAAAGTTAAGCTCTTCCAGGGTTTGTGACTGTTTACACTTGGGTCTGCTGAAAAGCATTGAAGAACGTCTAATTACATTGGATGTATTTGTAGGCTCCATCTTGTCTATATACTTCTATATACTAATGAAGAAGTCAGAGACCCCAATATAACATAAAGAAGCATTTTCTACATTATTACCTGGCTGCAGCTGTACAAGCAGTGTCCATCGAAAGCCCAGGTTAAACCTGTGACCTGAATGATATGAAGCATGGGTTATCATCTTTAATTCCTTAATGAACATAATACAGAATCATATGTGTCAAGCACAAGAAACTTACAGTCTGAACATGTGCATCATATGATCCAACTTTCTTGGACCTCTTGGTCTCTATGTTAAACATCCATACTTCAAAAGATCCAGAACCTTTACCAACAGCTACCAGAATCGTTTGTCGAGGTTGAGCTGGAATACACACGGAAAGCGTCGAGACTAGGGCATTATCACCCACAGCGATCTATTAAGAATTGGGAGAAGAATCTAGTCAGCAGAAAGACAGCTATTAAGAGATGAATAAGTCACGTGTAAAAAAACAGAACCTCGCTGAACAAAGAGAATGGAGTCTGGGTAGCTTGACATGATCTTTTTAAATCACAGGCACTCGCCAGCCATATTTTTACACTGCAAAGGCATTAAAAATGTAGATCACATTTATTAGCTGTATACAAAATAAGCATTGATCAAACTGAACCCACCTGCCATCAGAACCACCAGACACCAATAGGGCCTGTGGACTTGAATCAGAAGCAAGCAATGTCCAGCTCAATGCAGTGACCCATGAACTTTGGGCGTGAAGGACACCCACAAGGACCGTCTGTATTGGATCATCATGCTGCTCAACAGAGTAGTACGGAGGTCTATTAAATTTCCAAATTGATATAGTTCCAGACTTTGTTCCAACGGCAAGAAGACAGAAACAATCACATGAATTATCAGCATCATCTGCAGACAACCGCAGCACCGGGGACCAGGCAAGAACAAGGGAAGCCAGCATTGAAGAGCGTGAAGCATACTGATGGGCATCTATAACATCGTCAGTGTGGTTCATTGTCCTTTTGTTCGAAGTCTTTTTTCCTTTAGCACCGGGAACTCTTTGCAAAGGGTTGATTCCTTTTGCTTTAGTGGTTTTGTTCACATTTACCTGTGAAACATTGATGCACATGTCATATATGTGTTCATTTTTACCTGTTAGATGATCAAACAGAGTCTTTTGAAAAGGTAAGGCAAAAACTACCTCCGGCAACTCCTGTACATTCAGCACTGTGACAGCTGTAACCTTCCATGATTTTTCATGTGCATTCCATGAAGGTGGAAACCTAACATCATTTGGATGTAGAGTCACAATCTCAGCATCCCCTAATTACAGAGCAGTTGAGAAATTTTATGATTATTAAATATGTGACATGGAACCTTTAAGTTCAATAAGGAGATATAATAAAGCCAACCCCAGCCCCCAACCCAACCACATACGCATAGCAAAAACGGGCCCAGATTTTAATACCGATGCTGGTCCTCAGTAACAAGAAAATCAAATAAACCTATCAGCCATTACATAGATGAAGAGCTATGTCTTCAATAATGAAATTTCTGTTATAATTGGTCATGTACTCATGTTTGTCACAAAGCTGCTCAGGAATCAGGATTATATAGATTTGACTCATCTCGATCACCAAGAACTCATAAGCACTGCACATACAGATAAAAAAATATCAATAATCACGAACATACCACTGAGTTTAACCATCAGCTGTCCATCGGCAAAACCCACGAAAGTACCTTCTACCCACCTAACAACATTGTGGAAGAACTTTCAGCTAGTTTCTTAAGATGGTATAAGAACTGAGAAATAATGAACAACTGACGGCAGTTTTATAGCATAAAAGGTATATCAAAAACTGAAACAAAATTACCTGTCCCTAGCACATATTTCTACCTCTTCCCTAGCTTTTAGGATTTCACCTACTTCATGCTTCACCAAAAGTATCTCCTCAGGAAAATGGGCAACAATCATAGAAGGGCGAATTTGGGGAAAAGTGTAGTTCTCAATGGCAGCATGATGACTAAGTTGATTGCTCATACTTATCGTAGAATCAATTTCAAACCAATGTTCTTCTCCTGCAATGCAAAAATCGTGCGATTGAGATCCCATAGAATACTACGAACTTCAACTAGCATGCCAAAAAGGGCAAACAGAAGTTACAAGATTGCACAATATACCGTTTCCATCTGCGTCACAGTATTCGACAAGAACTTTTGATCCTTTAAAGGAAAGCAACCTGCCAGCACGCCAGAAATGTTGTTCACCGTCGATATTTAAGACCTATAAATTCAAAATTTGCACATGAGCAGTTGAAATTGGCAAGAAGCAAAGATATGCAAGGAAAATGGCATTGTGCAACCTCCACTGGTGATCCAATTTGCATGAGAGAGTTTTCAAAGACTAACGACTCCTCCATGACCTTGAACTCATTGCTCTCATGAAGAACCATATCATATGTAGGATTGATCTTTTCAGTACAAGATGCCAGATACGCGCCATCACTGCAGTAAAGCATCTCATTAGACAAAAGTAGTGCCGAACTTAACTAAAACCCAGATAAGACGATTGATCCCACTCTTTCTAGTTATGTAGTCCTCAAACCTAAACTCCTAAGTATCGTGGGTATGATGAAATATGTAATCAGAGAGCGTGCATTCAGACTGAAAGCAGAAACCTGGTGACTGACAAAGAAAATGAGAAAGGATAGAGACTGCGGAAGAATTGAGAGAGAGCGACGGAGGGAGAAGTGCATACACTCTTTTCCTTTTGGTTCCCTTTGTTGAGTTGAGGCTTGTAGTATCAGTACCTTCTGCGAGTGTTTGACCAGTTGAATCCTAGTTAGCAAATTAACAATGTCGTCACCCATGAAATATAGACATAGACAAAAGTCATCTAAGACAGAGACGTCCAAAGAGTGGTCAAGAGAGGAACTTTGTAACTCACATCCACTATAGCTAACGAGGAAATTTCAGGATCCCCGTATTTGGTCTTCACAAAATGTCCATGTAGTAAGGCTGAAATGTCCATTACCTAAAAAACACGTAGAGAAACTGAGTTGAAGAACACCTCAGCTTACATTTAACGATTCCTTTGAAGATGATTTAATTAATGGAGCTTTCAACAGCTATTCAGCTAAATTCTAAACGTGCCATGCAGGTAAAATGGAGAAACTATAACAGTTGATGACCAATATCTTGTAGAAAGAAGATAAGTGGCAGAATCTACTCCGTAGTTTTAGAGCATACCTCAATCCATTCAGCTTGAAACTCGCATGATGGTTCCCGGTATACTTTTACACGCCCTTCAACGGTGCAAACAGCAAGGAGGCATCTACAAACAGATTTTAAAATTTGACGATAAACATATATGTCTTGTTACCAAGAGACAGTAAATCCAGCATCACATGAGACCGTTGTGCACTCTTAGTACTCCGTAGTAAAAAATGAATTACTTATAAGATTAAAAAAAAAAAAGTTCGCATACCCGTTATTAGGAGTGTATCCAGCGGGAGACCAAGAGATTGATCGAACACAAGGCTGCCGGTCTCTTGATAAACGTGTCGGTAATAAGCATCCAGAGAGCAGATCTGCATATTACATGAAACAAAAGTTTGGAATTGTCAAATACTCTCTACAATGTATTCTCAACAATTACCATGGATCAATAAAACAGCACATGTACATGGACAGAGAGAAAAGAGCGGGGCATTTTCATTCTCGAAAGAATTTATTAATCGTCAAAAATTTAAACTTACCCTAAAAATGGGCAAAATTAACTAAGATTTGTTTGAAAAATAATAAAAACCAACAAATAGCCTAAATTTCTTATAATACTGGGGAACTAGGCTTCGAGTAATCCCCGTTTCTTTAGGCTGAAATTGTTTGTACTGACGAGAACCAAACTAAAGTGAACAACTGTACAAGAGCCAACTGATTAAACAAAACTGAAATAAGCTGAAATTAAGTCCAAAAGAACGGAGCCTAAGTGAACATACAATGCAATTTACTACTACAATCTAAGCTAGGGTAGGGTAGCAAATTAATCGAAAAGAACTCCAATTACATGATTAATGACTATGATTACAAATTAAAAGCTTCTTACAGAAGGAAAGAGGTGTACAAAACTGAACTAAACCGAAGAAAAGAGCTTAACTGAACTAAACATAACCGAAGTGAACTGAAATTAAGTCCAACACAGCAATGCTAAGTGATCATGCAATGCAATTTCCTAGTTGCTACTACAATCTTTAAGCTACGAGGACCGTATTATTAATCGAAGTGAACTCCAATTCCACAAGTAAAAGACAACTACCTTCCTAAATTAAGCTTTTTTAAGTAATCAATTGAAAACAACAACAAAATATACAGAGTTACACTTCAATTACAGATAAAACCACCAGCAAAAAATCGTCGAAAATCGAACAATGACAACATAATATACCATCTCGATCAATAACGCCAATCGAAAGCGGCTTCCCAGCAGCAACAACAGTGATCACACCTCTCGGACCTTGAAGATTCTCCGGATTCTATTCAACCAAAAAATTCAACAAATCGAACAAATTAGGGTTTACATTAAACCTAAAACAAAAATTCTCGAGTGAGACGGTCTCACACTAACATTCAGCAAAGAAAAAGGTAGTTAGTTTAGAATTTCGATTTATTTTATTTGACAAGCAGTAGGTCCCACGGTGTGAAACGGTCACACAGTAAACTTACTGCTCAAACACAAATTCTCGAGTGAGACGATCAAACTCTCACAAAAACAAGGTAGTCACTTTAGAATTTCGATTTATTTTATTTGACAAGCAGTAAGTCCACGGTGTGACACGGGTCACACAGTAAACTTAACTGCTCAAACACAAATTCTTGAGTGAGACCGTATCACGATAAACCTCTAACAAAACAATCTAGTTACTTTCAAACTTTCAATTTATTCTATTTGAAAAAAAGTAAGTCTGACGATGTGAGACGGTCTTATTACGAGAATAGTGACGATTTCGCCGTTAGCGACGGCGACGAGGTTGTCGGCGGACCACGCGACGGCGTTGGGGAACGACGGGGTGTTGACGAGGGCGGCGATTTGAAAGGGCGCCGCCGTAGACGGCGGAGACATTGGTGGTTTTCCGGCGGAAATTAGGGTTTTAACGGTGGTTTAATTTGGAGGGAAAATTAAAATCAATAAAAAAAAAAGGAAAAAAAAAAAATAAAAGAAAGAGTGTGTGTGTGTGTGAGTGATCACGAGATCGAAACTTGTGAAGTGCTAAAAAGTGTTAGGGTTTTCCTATCTTGTGTTTTGGAAATTCTGTGTTCGAACCCGAGGACGGTGATATTGTTCTCTATTTACAGTATTTTATAATATGGAGTATATCGTTTTCAAAAATACCGAGAGATTTGCTAAAAGAAATAAAGAAAAAAGAATATGCAGGGTGAATATCGTTAAATTATATGTTATATATGGATTTAGAAATTGTCATAAAGTTTCCTATTTTTAAGATTAGTAGGTTTTCTGTGAGATCGTCTCACACATGAGACCTTCGGAATAATTTTACTTCGTATTAAGGAATACTTATGGAACAAAAAAAAGGTAAGTATCATTTTATTTGTGAGGTTTGACGATAAATTTATTGTGAGATGTTTCATATAAGAATTTGTGTTTTATGATTTGGTATTGAAGCAGCTCGATGTTGCGTTATTCCATAAGTGAGTAATGGGAATGTTGTGTGCATATAGAGATAACTATCGAGTTATAGCTTCTTTGGTAGTTGCTACACATACACTAGGTCGCTAGGTGTATACATACACCGTGAATAGGAGTGTGTCATGTGTATATCTTCCATTTTAGACATGGCACGCTCCTATTTACGGTGTATATATATATATATATATATAGAGCAAGTGTAAGTCTATCCTTTTTCAGCTTCTTTTCGGTGCCTTCATGCAATTTTTTTTAGAAATATTATACGGTGTACTTCTGAATTTTTCAGTTTATCATGTTATGTCTTACTTTTTTGAAATTCTGTCATATATGTCTGACATTTCAAAAAATTTAAAAACATATCCCCGACATTTTTACTTTGATTCTATTACAACGCTCCTTCAACCTTCTGTCAACTTTACCATGAGTTAATATTTGATTTACATATTAATCTTATCTTATTAACAATTAATCTTTTTAAACACTTAACTTGAATATCAATCAATAATTTTTGCATTCACTTAGTTCTTAGGAATCAATGTAAGTTACTAAATTTATCCTCAAATTCCAACGTAAAAATCACCACCACATTCATTTACTATCACAAAATTGTCGTTGAAGAACAAAAATTGTAAATTTGATGGTTTAATAAATTATGGGATTTTCTCAAATCTCACTGGTACCCTCTCTACTTTTTAATTTTCTCACTTATACCACTTTTTTTTATGTAGCAAAAACTTTGACCGATCGTAACTTTTAGCTACGAGTTCGAAAGACGGTAATTTTTTTTGTCAAATTGATCGTCTTTGCGCGATCTTCTATTTGAAAAAAAAATTATTATTACTTTTGAAACTCGTAATAAAGAGTTATGGTCAGTCAAAGTTTTATTATCGAATAAGTTTTGACTGACCATAACTCTCAACTACGAGTTCATAAGACGATAATTTTTTTTCAAATCAAAGATCTCGCAAAGACGATCAATTTGAAAAAAAAAAATTGTCTTTCAAACTCGTAGCTAAAAGTTACGATCGGTCAAAGTTTTGCTACATAAAAAAAAAAAAAGTGGTATAGGTGAGAAAATAAAAAAGTTGAGGGGTACAAGTGACAAAATCCCTTTGTTTTTTGTTTGGTCACATTGGGTGGATCGAGGGATACTCGAATCGAGTTTTCTTAAAATAGATTAAAATCGAAAGAGTATGTTGCTTAAAAATTTTTAGATGACGAAGAGCTTAAAAGATCATATATCGATTTAAATTTAAATTATGCTTTTATCGACATTATCCAGTGAATAAACTGAATATTGTTTAAAATATGTCACCGACACCACTTTATTATTCTGTTTTCTCATATAACAAAAATCTAAGATTATTTTTGTAACACACCTTTGTCATAGTGTTTGAATGTTTTGATAGAGTACGTCTTATACTACATTAGCGTGATTATAACACGAATTATGAGTTTCAGCTACAGAAATGTCGATTGTTGACCACAAGGTTCTATGTTTGATTTTGATTTGTTAACGTGATTATAATTGTGGGTGATACGATATTTCTCATATCCACTACCAAGATTGTCGACCTATTTTTGTATAATACTCCCTTTCATTATTTGGATTTGCTACAAGTACAAATGACACGGTTATTAAGACAGTGGGTGGATGTGTGTAAGGAGAGAGAACAAATATGGAATAAAATAAGTTACGGAGTATGTGATATGTATTTTAGGAAATGTAGCAAATCCAATGAATGAGATGTAAATGGCAAATGTAGCAATTCCAATGAATGAAAGGGAGTAGATTTTAAGTTCGAATCTCTCTTCTCCGTTTGAAAAAAAGGAAAAAATTACCAAGAGCAAAGTGTAAATGAGTAGTGTTATGGACAGTCTCTTTTGTGCAGTCTCTTTTACAGTCTCTCAATCTCCTCTCACATTCGATTATTATATTGTTATTT
>JAUEKU010166378.1:0-11682 GCA_032274805.1 Gypsophila paniculata
TCAAACGTATATAATTGGGTGGAACCGAGGACGTAATTTTCATCATTATTGTGTCATTAGACTAATTTAAGATCTTGAAGTTGTTGAATATACGTATTTGTTCTCTTGTGAGGAATGTTTTAATCAAACGTATATAATTGGGTGGAACCGAGGACGTAATTTTCATCATTATTGTGTCATTAGACTAATTTAAGATCTTGAAGTTGTTGAATATACGTATTTGTTCTCTTGTGAGGAATGTTTTAATCAAACGTATATAATTGGGTGGAACCGAGGACGTAATTTTCATCATTATTGTGTCATTAGACTAATTTAAGATCTTGTAGTTGTTGAATTGATTTTGAGAATAATTGTTCTTCAATTTTAAGTGTTAATCTCAAAAGGGTGTTCTCTATTTGCTATAAAGATTCAATTTTTATTCTTGATGTTACATTTTTATGTCTTTGATTCATATGGGTGATTCTTATATGTATAAAAGATTGAATTTTGATTGTTTATGTTGATTACAATGTTGCATGTATGATGGGTTGTTAGCCGACTTTTTAAAGTTGAATTGCACTGAGAAGTAAGAATAAAATTGTACTCCCTCCGATTCTATAGAATTTCAACATTTACTTTTGTCACAGTTATTTAGGAGATGGGATAAGTTAGGTTGGATGGGTGCTAGGAGAGAAGTTGCGGTGGGATAAGATGGCGTGTGTGAGAGGTATCTAAGGAAATGTTGCAAATCGATTGAATGAGCCATGAATTGAATAGGTTGTAATTTCAGTGAATGAGAGGGTGTATATGGAAGAGCTTAGCCAGATGAGACTGAACTTATCCGAACTGAATTGAAATTAATTGAGCCTACCTGAAGTGAACTGAAAATGAGTCCAAAAGAAAAAGGCCGTAGTATAGAAGATTGAATTTTGATCGTTTATGTTGATGTTAGTATTACATTGATGATGAGTTATAAAGCCCTTGTCATGTGTGCCCTCAATCTGCTGTGGAAACTAAATGTGGTGATCGACTTTGAAATTTCAGATCATTTCCTCAAATGGTGGTTCTACAATCTTTGCTGCCACTTCACTCAGCAGTGTCCACAGCGCGGTTAACGTCGTGTCTAGGCATCGATGCATGCAGCTCGAGGTCGTTGTCTCAGGGTATGCTCTGCAGTGCCAATCCAGGAGTTTGATATCTCCTTTCCAAAATTCTGTTTTTTTGAGTTATTGTAAGATACTTGATCTTTGTCATGTTTTAGCTTTCGTAGTTTGTTATATCAGGCTATTATTTAGTGGGTGATCTCTAGGAGAATGAAGGTGAAAATCGTATGTTTCTTATGATTGTAGTCTCATTTGCCCCAAGTATTCATTGACCTCCTATCTAACTTTGTAAAAGAGCAATAAAACATGGGAATGGTGACTGAATATGTTGTCAAATTGGGGTATTTTTTGGCGGGTGGTGTCTAAGAAAAGGAAGGTGAAAGTTATTTGTTTCATAACCTCCTATCCCACTTTGTGAAGAGCAAATAAGACAAGGGAATTGTGAATCGATTGATATGTGTGTAAATCGTCCAATGTAGTAATATTAGTTAATGGTCATTAGAAGTTGTTACCTTGCTTCTTTTTTTTTGCATCATGATCTACCTCGGTGATGTTATGAAATAATGGAAAAATGTCTGTCCCTTGTCAATGTTATTCTTCATAGTACCCCCTTTTTCAAAAGTATGTATCGCTTACCAAAACCACAATTTAATATTCCACCGAATAGTTGGTATATGGAGTTTGGTTTGCTTTTCGTCACTCTTTTTTGCTTGTTGTGCCTTTTGTAAACTTGGATGTAGAATCACACTTTGCATAGTGTGGCAATTTGTATGTGGCTTTGGACTATTTTTGTGATTTTCCCTAAAATTGTACGAATGATCTTCTCTTAGTTCAACACTTTATTTGTCTTAATTTCGCTAGATTGTTGAGTGCTATTAGACACTTTCTCGTCTTGTGACTGATAGGCTGTAGGAATATTTTTATTTTTCACGTTAGTTGAGCCGTTCCTTTTTGCGTAAGGGGCCATTTTATGATACTTTCTAATTGTTAAGATGAGCAAGGGTGTGAATAAAAGATAACGAGTAAGGATGTGAATGGTCAAAACGATTTCTAGTGAGGGTTTTAGACTTAAGCTTAGCGAACCATGGGAGGTGAGTAGGGCGTAATTACCATGTAGAATTGTTGCTTCTTTGTTTTGGTCTTTCGTTCTTGTGCCTATACGCCTGTTTGGCTTGAGTAATAGAGGCATACTAACATTGTGGCATTAATTGTAATTTAGTGAATCATGGATAATGCCAATGTAGTCTCAAAGACGATGCCCTAATTCTATTTGTTGACTCGTGTTAAACTAGGAATTGATATACCCGACTCTGGTAGCATACTAGTAAGTAGAAATTAATCCTTTTTGTGATAAAACGTCCTTTGTTTCACTCTCCATGATCTACCTGGGCCAGCCAATCACATACTCCGTACGTGTTTAGCTTATTTTCTGTCTTACCAATAACCTCTTTTACCCTTTGGGCCTTTTGCTACGGTCATCTAGACTATGCATGGCTTATTTCCGTTCCTTCTTCCCTTGCATTGTTCAAGCTTTGTTTGGATGGAGGAAGTCGAAGGGAAAGAGTAGAGATGGAAAGCGAACAATTTACCTTCCTTTTGTTTGTTATTAGGCCGGTTTAGGGATCGATTTTCCCTCTTACTTGACGAGTTAAATTCCTTCTAAAGTTCTAACACAAAAAAAGACTTGGGCGGAGGTTGTCCACCTACCGTTCCTTGTCGTCCTCAGTGTGTCCAAATAATGGGTCATGGAACCAGCACTTGTATCGTTGTTTATAGCTTATAGAGCCATTGAAGACACTGCTTTAGGATGGCTCTCATGGCGGTCCTATGTCCATAAACCCGTAAAAGAAAAGAACAGTTTGTCCATATAATCCTAAAACCAAGCTATTGGTACATTATTATATTAGCATCTCTGACCTTACTGACCACCATTAGACTCGACAACTATCTTATACCGTGTCTTGTATGTAGTTCGATATAAAATGAAAGTAATATTGTCGTTTGACAAATGCCTCTTGTTTATGATTGTGCAGAGATGGGTCTTAGTGTGCCTCGATAAGGGATCATGTCGGAACTTGGAATCGAACCCAATACTAATGAGTTGCAGCTCATTACATAACATGGGCCCTCGTATTTCTGCATTACTCAAACTCAGAAGTTGTACCCGACTGAATTATGTCAGATATTAAAAAGCCATGCCTAATTATTTCACATTTTTCTTGAATTTTGTTTTCATTGTTTCTTATTTGGCCTTAGTGCCTTACAATGTATCGATGGAGATAAGTCTAGAATTGCGAATTCTAGTCTCCATTAATGTCGAGTTTTTCTCGTTTTTCCCGGTTGAAGATGGTTCGTTGCATGATATTGCTCTATCAACAAAGTTATATTTCTCATGATTTTATGTGTTAATGTGAATTGACGAAGTTATTTGTTTGCATGCGGAAATTGGAGGTTCACGACTTCACATAAATGGACTTGTTAGTTGTTACCCTTGAATCTCTTATCCGTAGAACCGTCACAAGGATTTTTTTTTAAGATCAAACTCAACATGTCTTTTAACTAATCATCCCCGATTTAAACAATTCATTATTTCCTTGCATGTTAAATCGGAAAATAAATTTGTCTACTGGGATGTACCATGTCATGGCACATCTTGACTAATAAGAATTTTTATTTTGTTATTCTTCTAACATTTTACTCCGGTAATATGGCAATCATCTACAATTTTAATATTTTTATTGACTAAGGTGCACGGTCTCTTCGCTAGTATTAATGTTCTAATCTTCATTTTCCCAAAAAGAAAAAAAAAGTTCTAAACCTCATTTTCCAAAATTGTAATTTGTGTACAACTCTCGTGCTCGTATGATGGCCTACTTGTGAGTAAAAGTACCACGTTCAAGGTTGTTGTGATTATGCCTATTGTGACTACTTTTAAATATTTTAAAATAGTCATAATATAAGCGTTAAAGTGATCATAATAAACGTTAAGGTGCGGCCATTTTACTTATCAGCACACCGTCGCAATGGCGATCCCATTTGATCATTTGTGATCATCTTAACAAAAACCCAATTCACAATAATGGACTTTAGGATTTATTCATTTTTCTAGATTTTTCCATAAAAAAAGGCAAAGTCTTATTTATGACATGTTACATCGTCGTAAGCTTACAACAGAAATATGTTACCACTACCACTTAACGATAAAGATTGTAACACTAGCTACAATACTTTGCCATTAAGTAAAAATATTTTAGCACAAAATAATACGAATAACATTTTTCGTATCGTAAACTGACGACAAAAATGACTCGTCTTAAAACATACTTGTCATAATAAAATACTAGTAGTACTTTATGACAAGTACTTGACACCGTACGGAAAACTGAATAAAGTAATGATAGGACAAGAATCTAAAATGGTGAAGCAAATTAAGGTAACATGTAATTAGATAGACTGATGTATACTGATGACTGCCGGTGACACGAACATGGTTGCATTTATAGGAGGCATGTGCATATGTGATACGAAGTAGTGAAGTAGATATTTACCCGTCTATTATGTTGTGCTTATCTTCTCCCATTCTTCGACTCCGTCCGTTCCAATAATTTATTTACATATTATTTTGGTATAAAAATCGAGAAAATTCTATTAAAAAAATTCATATATTCTTAGACTACTAATAATATTATAATGGAAGAATGAGTTACGTAAAATACGTAAAATAAAATACGAGTAAGTTGGTCAATTAGTATGATAAAAGTAAAAAAAAAATGGTAAACTAATGAATGATACACCTCCAAATTAAATAGGTAAACAAATGATCTTGTTTATATCATGAATAGTTGAACACTCATATGAAAAGATCCTACAATAAGATATTGTACAAACACCGCTCACGTAAATAGTACTGGTGATTATCTTTTTTTTTCACACAAATACTTTTAATAACTCGCTAAAAAGAAAAAGTAATATTATATGCATAGTCACTTTCAAGTTTAATTTTTAAAGTACATTAAAAGTTTGAACATGAATAAATACATAATAAATAAATTATCAGATAAAATAATGAAATTTTCATAACAGTCTTTTTCGACAAACTCTAAAATATGACCGTCTTATGCGTGAAACCGCCAATAGAATTTGATAGCACCTCATTTAATGTCCATAATAAATAAATTATTAAATAATTTTATTGATTATTTTACACATAAGACGGTTTAACAATAAAATCATGGGAAAATTAAAAATAACCACCTTTTATGTACCACTTTTTCAAACTAAACACCTTATAAGTTTTTTAAAAAATAAACACCTTTAAACGTTTTTTTTTTTTCCAATTCACCACCTTAAGTGGATTCCGATGAGAGAAACAAATTTCTGACCGATTTACCCCTCCCCTATATATACCCACGTCTTTTACTCATACCTCACTTAACTAATTCACTTCCTACCTCTCTTTCTCACCCAACCCCACAGAAAACCCCAAAATTGAGTTAAAAAACCCTAATTCGAGTGCCCAACAAACTGATGCATCCACCTCGACCAACCTGCGTACTGTACAATCAAGTCTTTCAGCACCAACTCCTTCACCATCAGCTAACAACCGGGAAAGCATTTGTGTTAGTATTTGTTTTACTTTGCGAAAGAGGAAGCTAACAACCGGGAAAGCAAAGGCGTGCCATTACCATTCATTTTTTGTTCAGATTACAAACACTAATAGGTTACAAAATGTAGATCCACTAATGGATAGATATTACAAAACAGTTGTTACAAGCACTACTAAAAGGGTAATTTCCCTAACTTACTTAGATGAATGAATAATACAACACATATGCAACAATGACCATTGCTAGGCACTGAAACGACGTCAAACAACAACACATTTTCCGCTTAATTTGTGCATCACTTACTCGAACCGTATTAGTCGATGGTTTCTACTATCATTTTTCACCAATTCCACCTCTTTAGTCAACCTTTCCACATCAATTCTAAGAGCCTCATTCTCCAACGTCAACGAGTTGATGGTGCCCCGTTGCCAATTTGTTTAAAATTTGTCAACCCATCGAAAGAAGTTGCATCCATTTAATTGGGAGTAAGGAAATATATAACATTGAAATGGAGGGGATTAATTGGGATAATAAAAGCTGGAAAAAAGGAAAAAGATGAAATAAAAGATGAAAAATTGGAAGGGAAAAGGAAAAATTGGAGAGAAGGAAAAATTTAAATGGAAGAGAGATGAAAATGTTTGTGAGAGATGGAGAATGAGAAGATGAAATTTTGGGAGAAAATTTAGAGAAGTAAAGAAAGAGAAGGACAAAAGGGTCATAAAAGTCGAATTTGGGAGGAAAATTTTGAAATTAGTCGGAGAAGTCAATTTTTTTGGCCGGAATCCACTTAAGGTGGTGAATTGAAAAAAAAAACGTTTAAAAGTATTTATTTTTAAAAAAAAAAATTGTAAGGGGTTTAGTTTGAAAAAGTGGTACATAAAAGGTGATTATTTTTAATTTTCCCTAAAAAATACTTCAATTTTTTTAATTAATATTTGTTGTTTCATTGTTACAAATTTTACCGTGTAAATCGAGCTTACGAGTGACTTATCGTCAAATATTGACACGCATTCAGTATTTGAGATAGTCATCCAACGTCTCTCGCCTCATTTAATGACAATATCACTCGTTCACAATTATTTCACCAATAATTTTTGCATGAGATCGTCTTACGATAATTTATTGTAAAATCAATTTATTCGTAATCATTTATACGGTTTTTGTACCTCAGTTAGTGATAATTGTGACCCTCTATTTTCGTAACCAGTTTTATAATGTTTGTACTCATTTTATTGAGGTTCATAACTACTTTTATCCGGTAGCTAGTTTCATCTCCTCTAAATGCTGATTTGTAATCTCACAATAATATATTGTGAGACCGTTTCATAGAAAATTTACTCTTATTTCACATCCTCTATCCTATTTACGAGAACCACGTCATATTTATAAAAAAATAATATCGAATTTTGGTATTGTGTCGCTCCATCATTGTCCTCACACAATATACCACAATAAAAATGTCAGTAGATCTCACGTTAAACCGTCTTACACGTGAAAGCTATAACAAACAATTAACCTCCATTCTAAAAAAATTAACCTCCATTCTAAAAAAATGAAACTAACGACCGTTTTATGAGAGGTCTCACGATAAATTTATTCTGAGACCGTCTCATCTAAAAGTTTGTATAAAAAATTTCAGATAAACTTTTTATTGTTTTCATTTTACATTTCCATATAATTGTGCTACTATTGATAAATAATATTCCATCCGATCCATCCGATTCTTAACGTTTACTTTTTGACACTATTCACAGCTAATGAGAATCTTTATTATTCTCGACAATCTATAAGATAAAATATAGTCATGTGAGATCTTGTTTGATTCTTCTTTGCGAGTACATTATTAATATCTAATTTTTATAATTTTTATTAATGCAACCTAAAAGATATTGGTAGTGTAAAATGTGACTCGACAAATGTGAAAAAGCAAACGTTAAGAATTGGGTGGATCGGAGGGAGTATCATAAGACCGTCTTACCGAACTCGAATAGAACGTTGACACGCATTCAAAAATTGAAGACGGAGTCATCCAACATCTCTGCAACAGCAGTAAGCCAGTAACCGCTTCTTCTCTTACCACAAAACAACCACGTTAACAGCACCACCCCTTTTCATTTGCATTCACTACACTCTCTCTCTCTCTCTTTTTATGCCGCCATTTTTTCTAGGGTTTCATTTTCTCCTTCATTTCTTCACTTTACCTTAAGTAACTTTACTCTGCTATTTTCTTTATATTCCTTCGTATTTCGCCGTATACTCTGCAATTTATCGACGTTTTGAGATAATATCGACTAACTCGTACATTTAATTTTTTGTTTTATCGTTCGATTTCGTGATATCGTGAAATTCGTGTTTAAAATTTTAAAAAAGCAGTTAAACTCTGTTTTTCTCAATTTATCGACGTTTTGAGATAGTATCGAGTACTTCGCACATTTAATTTTTCGTTTTATCGTTCGATTTTGTGATTTCGTGAAATTCGTGTCAATTTCGTATTTAAAATAGCTGTTCAACTCTGTTTTTCGCGGTAAAATTTCGTTAATCTTCCGTTTTTTGTGTCTGATTTCGTGTTTAACTTTTAAAAAAAACAGTTAAATTCTGTTTTTCGCGGTAAAAATTCGTTTTATTTTTACACTATCTCCGCAAAAATATCAGTTGAATATCGATCAATATTGTGTACGTCTTCATTCAAAAGTTTGTGTTACTAATTTACGTAATTTTAAAGAAAGTAGTGAAAAAATGGACCAGAAAAATCTACTAATGTCAGCGGTAGGAGTAGGAATTGGAGTCGGAGTCGGTTTCGGTCTGGCGAGCGGACAAACGGTGAGCAAATGGACGGGAAATAGTTCGAGTTCGAATGTGATAACTGCCGACAAAATGGAGCAAGAGTTGCTCAGGTCTATTGTTGATGGAAGGGATGGTAATGTTACTTTTGATGAGTTTCCTTACTATCTTAGGTATACATTTCTCTCTCGTCTCGTGCTTTTACGGTATTTGTCGTGAAAGTCGGTATAAAGATTAAGAAAACACGTAAAATATACGAGGTATGAAATAATACGGTGTAATGAACGTGTAATGAGTTCTAGTAATATGTGTAAGAGTTAGTTATTTAAGGCGTTATTTTGTTAGGATAGAGTTATTATGTGTAGAGTGTACTATAATGCGTGTCAAATAGAATGGACAGATTTATCGTAAGAATACGAAAAAAATAAATAAGAGGAGAATGTTATAAGAGAGTAGAGTATTTTGGATCTTAGGTATACATTTCTCTCTCGTCTCTTGCTTTTTCGGTTTTTGTTTAGAAAGTCGACGTAAAGATTAAGAAAATTCATATAATAGAAATAATACGGCGTAATAAACGTGTAATGAGTTCTAATAATATGCGTAAGAGTTATTTGAGGCGTTATTTTGTTAGGATAAAGTTATAATGTGTATGTAATAAAATGCTTGTCGAATAGAATGGACAGATTTATCATAAAAAGTCCGGAAAAAATTAATAAGAGGAGAATGTTATAAGAGAATAGAGTATATTGGATGTTTGGATAGCGTAGTGGTTATGTTTAATGTGGATTTGATGTGTTTATGAAGGTACGAAAGTGATGATCGTGTCTTGATCGTTAATTAGTCTTTCGATATTCTTGTAGGCTGGTTTCGGGCTTATACCGGATAATCACACATTCACACCTCTCCTATTGATAGTTTTATACCTTTGTGATGTTTAGATTAGAAATGTGCAAATGTTACGATGTAAACATCAAGAAAAAAACTCAAAAAGGCGAAAGTAAGATTACAAATCTAGAGTACTCGTAATACTGAAGATTTCTTAGCCTAGTGGTTATGAAGGAGATATCGTGGACACTAGGTCTGAGATTTGAATCCCCTTCCACTAAACTTCCATCAAATTGTTTCTTCGTTTTCGACTCTAGCTTAGATGATATTTTTCGGTGTTTTATGTGTCAATATATGTGTAACTCAAAGTAGTACCCCTAACTCGTTAGCCTCCAAGCCCGTGAGAGCAAAAGAAATCAATCATGAGGATATCAACATCTCACGTAGGGGGGAAAAAGAGGATAAAACTCAATTTGTAATTATGGAGTAATGTTTATTTGTAAGAGGAGGCAGAATAAATGGGGTGGATTGAAACATGAGAAATGCTGCTCATGGGATCTTCAATTTACCAATAGGTTAAGACATCCTCGCTGTTATGACTGCTATCTCATAGAGTCATCGTCTTATGTAACTCTCTTGAGTTTGATGGTTCCTCACGGGCATGCGATTACTAATAAGTCCATTGTTGGTTTTGATAATCTTTTATTATAGAATTTAAATCGGATATATGTGTAGATAGGAGTACTTTGTTGTCACGAACTCCGAAGTCCGTCCATCTAGATTCACTTTATTTTAATACAATATATGAAAAGTTTTATTACGAAGTACGGAGTACCTTTTTTTATGAACTTGAATTATTTATCAATTTGAATGTGATGACTCACTATCCTTTGCAATAATATGGCACTCCTCGGGAATATGAACGTGATAGTCCGTGCTTGAGTATCTTATTGATTTATGGTTGTATATTTAAATTTATCATTTTCCATCTGTGTATGTGGCAAGTCTAGAGACTGATATGGTCCATTTTTGTATGTTTCTGCTGGCAGTATCTGGACATACTTCTGTGTTTGTTGTACTTGCATTTATATTTTAAACTCTGAAAGATTAAGAAAAAAAAATGTTTTGTGGACGTGTGATAATAGAAACTTGTGTTGGATTGATAGGTAAATTTGGTGGATTATTGTGTTCGGTTAAGTGCCTTAAAGAGAAGTCGCTTAAGCCATGTCCCTAGTAGACCAGATTATATGCTGGTGACATTAATTCTATTGTGTGTATAATGTTGCATTGTATAGCGGAGTTGATGGAGGGGTCTGATAAAAAGAAGTTGATTGTTACAATGTTACCTCCCTTGTATAGTTAGTTTTATACTGATAGATACTCCGTATTAAAGAACAACAGTCAACAGAGTAGATAGTTCGATTGTACTAAAAAAGCAAGTGTTGCATTATCATGTACGGAGTATGTCTTTTTTTTTTTTTTTTTTATTGCCCGCATTGGTAACATGATAAAAGTGTTCATGTTGCATGCTCTTATGAGACTTGGCACAAAATCCATGATATACCAGATATCTTGTATTAATGACGATATCTGCATTGTATCTTGAGATTCATGACAATACAACTGTTGTATATAATTTGATGGGCAACTAATTGTAGGTGCTTCTGTAGCTCTCTGTTTTCCTTGTGATAGACGATTTTGAAGTCATAAGACTTACAGAATATAACTTAACTATTTATTTGTCTGTGGAAATGCCCGAGGCAACCGTAACCTGCATGTCCATGGGCTTGCTACCGACTTTTTAACAAAATGCATTTGGTGAACTTTGGATATAGGGTTTGGGATGTCTAACCTTGTTGTTCACTTCGACAGTGAGAAGACAAGAGTTCTGTTAACTAGTGCGGCTTGTTTTTATCTGAGGAAAGGCGACTTCTCTAAGTATACTCGTAACTTGTCTCCAGCAAGCCGGGCTATTCTATTATCAGGGCCTGCTGGTTGGTCTTCGAAAGTGTACATAATTTTAATGTTTCTATTCCTGTATAGACTTCAGACCTCATTCTTCGTGTTTATTTTCTACAGAACTTTATCAGCAAATGCTTGCTAAAGCATTGGCGCATTTCTTTGAGGCGAAGTTGCTTCTTTTGGATGTCACTGACTTTGTATTGAAAGTGAGTAACTCCTCTGCATGCTCATCGTGCTTGACATAAAAGGAGATATTTAAAACAGGAATGGACCACTGCATAAATTAACATTGAACTTGTTATGAATTCTTGAATAGACCAACTAGGCTATAGTATGTTAATCAATCTCCAATTTGGTTATTTTGGACTTGCAGATACAGAGCAAATATGGGGTTAACCAAGATTCGGTAAGCTTCTGTGTTAGAT
>JAUEKU010166389.1:0-11680 GCA_032274805.1 Gypsophila paniculata
ACCATTCAAATATGATTTAGATACATGTAAGTATTACTCTGTATTTCAGAATAGGTATTAATCATGTTGGTATTAATTCCCCCCTTCCCCCTAAAAAAAATAGTTACTCCGTATTTAGAACATGTAATAATATGATTATCTTTCACTACTTCACTACTCAATATTTCAGAACATTGATTATCTCGTAAAAAATATTTAAGATCGAGTAAGGAGCGTGAAGTTAGGTAGAACAGGTCAGACTCTTTTTAAATAAGGAACTCATTCGGTTGACTCAACGTAAAGATAGGTATTGGCTTTAATTTAATTTAAATCTTTTGTGTCATACCCTATCCTAATCAATAACATATAGGTGAAACCATAAGAAACTTGTAGCTGAAAAAGACAATCATACACATCAATTCGTGCATTACACGGGTCAAAAAAACTAGTTATAGCATAAAATAGTGCAAGAGGATTAGGGTTTTCCTCAAACCCTAGACATATGGGCCTTGGGCCACTTGTACATTCACATTACATATAGTTTATAACAATATAGATCGAATTGTACCAAAAAAATTAAAGACGATATGTTTAATGGTTTGATTGGTTAAAGACTACTTTTGGCTCAAGATTTTTACTTCGGTTAACCAAATCAAACCAACTAAAACAAAACAGCTAACACTTCTAACTTTATTTTTTGTAATTTTTTTTGTATTGCCATATTGTTTTCCTATAAATTAATATTAAGTTGAGTCAATATAATTTCTGTTAAATTTGTTTTGCTTTTTATAATTTTAAATAGAAAGTTAATATAAAACTGAACATTTTTTCCATTAACAATTCACGATTAACCACAACACCAAATCATTTTAACGGTTAACCGAAACAAAAAGAATCGTTACAAAAACCAAATCATTTTAGCGGTTAACCGAATCAAAAGAAATCATTTTAACGATTCGGTTCCGGTTTGGCCATTGAGCTAGTCAGGTCGTTAATAAACTCATTAATTTGATTAATAAACCCAGAAACTCATAATTGGGTAAGAGTGTGTTCCGCTCCCGAAAACCCCCGATATAGTATATATGAACTCGGCCATCTTTAAACTAAAACACGAGTATAACATATGGTCAATGATTTCACTTAAATCACTGACAATTTCTGCAATTGCAATCCATTTTCAGGCGACACTATCCCAAAACATGGTCGTGATAGCTTGTAACATCTCGATAAGTCGGTCATGCAATGCTATCGAGGCATGTATTAACCACCATGGTAGCAAAACCGTAATTAAATTGACCAAAGCAAATGCAATACCTCTAAATCAGAATTTCAAGCACCATCAGTTTTGCCATTTTATTAGCAGAAAACCAGACACATTATCCCAACATAGGACAGATGCCCATGAAGTAGAACAGGCATACAACATTAGGAATTCAACACTCATATTCACAAGCATGACAGCACGAAGCTCGACTTTGAAAGTGCTCGGATATATTGAAACCGACATAAAATCGTTCATTTATCGTCATCATCTAGTAACCTCCCTGTATAAATGCATTCAAGCGGTCCAGCTCCTCTCGGTGCTCGCTAACCACAGCACGAACTACATCTCCAATTGACACCATACCCATCATTCCTTTGTCGTCGATGACTGGGATGTGTCTAATCCTATTGTCTGCAAGCAAGACATTATCAGCAAGACCAAAACTTATATAAGACGGTCGTAGGCATAGAACAAAGTCATTTAAAATTGTATTTCTCATTTGGTGATAGGGTTAATAGTTCCGTTGTATGCATCATACAAGACTTACACACAAATGTGTCATTTTTCATCCGAGCTAAACACTCACTATCCTTCGGTTTTGGGTTATGGTGAAATAAAGAAAAATGATTCACTAAATTGGCTGTTTTCGTTTTATTCTGAAGGATCAGTCATTTGATGCAAAATATTAAGCGTAATATATTATGGGTCATTTGGAATCGGAAACAGACGTGTTAAGGCACACATCCGACATTCCGACCCCGCCTCGCCAGTTGTGGGATCCCTCCCTTGAGGCGCCGGTGTTATTGTCACTGTCGTTGGTATTGTATGAGAGAAATAGTAGCAAGAAATTATAAGCAGCAAACCTGTCATTAGCTGCATCGCCTTCAGAACCTTGGTTTCTGGTGTAACTGTAATAAGCTTGTTCTGCACGGCAAACCGCAAACAATATAAACAAGGCAGAAAAATAACGATTCAATAAAATTAAAGAAAATTTCAATAAAATTATAGCAAGGTTAACAAGAAAAATTTGGCATGTACCTCCTCAGTCATGATGTCGCCAACCTTGGTGGATTTCGACGATCTTCCTTGCACTATGATCTTTCTGAGATAATCTGAGACATGTAAAGTATATATTGGTAAATTACGGTGGACTACCAACCTGTCCAACTTTTCATCGACCTATGTAACCAGTCACAACAGCACACTGATAGAACTAACTCCTGTCAGAAGACTCTGAACCAGTGCCCTGATTTCAAAATATGGTTCACGAGAGCACAGCCTACAGACTAGCAAGACGAGAGAAGGGGGGAGAGGAAAGAAGTAGAACGATAAATGAAGAGAGGAACAAAGACGCTAGCACAGGGTGGGATGAAGAGACACTCCTTAAAACATTACCTTTAGTGAATACGATTGTTTGCACATGAAACTTCAAACTTAAAAATGACCGAAAAAGAAATGACTGAACGTCTGTCAAACATGATTACAACGTGTACCTCTTTCGGTGATAATACCAGCAATCGACTTTTCCTCCCCTCGTTTCACAACAACCAAGGCTCCCACATTGTGCTGGGTCATCTGCAAGGTTAATGTTGCACAGATCATAAAACCGTGTTTTAATTTATTGATGATAAAAGACATAACAAAATAAAGAGGAAAATTGAAGGTGCATACGGATTTAACAGCATCATAAACGGAGTCATCAGTAGTACACCAAAGCCAGGAGCCATCAGCTTTTTTACCCTTGCCTTTCAAGATATCAGAGATTGTCGTTCTCTCAAAACCATGCTCATCGATACGAGCAGACGCGGTTGTCTCAAATCGTGCAAATGCAACAGGTCTTGCCCACTGATTTCCCAAGCGACATTGTTGCAAGACTGCATTCTTTCCGTTTACCAGCAGGCCTCTTACTACTCCTTGCATATTCTGCAATTTTATAGAAATTAAACATCGTTTCTGATTACATGAAACTTGATTCTGGAAAGAATTTTTGCAAACACCCGGAGAGAATCCATGGTATCCAAAAAACATACATCTAACCAACCAAACATACCAAACAAAACAAAAAAGATACGCGGGGGATTATAAATCAAATCCCTAAATACCTGGCAAACATAGAAATTTATCTTAGCAAAAAAACACTGATGGAGAGCAAGGTGGAACACTTTTGAATATTATGTTAATATCTTCTTCTCACGGTAAATACTCTAGACGTAGGACCATATTCACAAATTACACTTCACAGCCTATGCGAAGGCTTACCTCGTGATCAACAACAACTTAGCCTCAAAACAGTTCAGATAAGCTACCATATATCACCATTCAAATCCCTCAACACGATATACAACATTGAAAAAAATACAAAAGAAAAGGGAAAAGACCCCAGAAACAAAAACATAGGATAGTAAAACATAAAGAGCAAGGGCAAAACATTAAAATACGCCGATTCAATAAAAAAGACTTGACCCAAAACTCATTGTTTCTAACAAGAACAAATGTCCCCATTACAAAGGGCTGAAGTTAATTTCTTCCACTTACAGTGGCGTCAGTCAAAGACTCGCTAATCATTTCACCTGATATCTGAAGTACGAAGGAGTAAAGCAAAATGATCAGTTATGTCATCCTAAGACAAGCTTGCTTTGTAAGAGTATGTCGTTGATACATTTCGTCACGGTCATTTATGAATTAATAACGTGTGTCCAGAAATTAGAGAAACCGTTTTTTTTAATCAAAACTGAATCTCTCATTTACATCATATTTCCCTGATCATATTTCAACTATTAATGTTTCAATATCAACATCTGATTTATGTCCTCATACTAACAATTTTCAATAGTTTAGAATCCCAAGATCGGTTAATTCCACTTAGGAGGGAGGTGTGGCCAGATTCGAACTACTGGTTGTGATACCATGTTAGGAAAACATCCCAACCAAAAGTTCAAGTTGATGGTTGGAGCCCCAAGATCGGTTTTATACTTGAACATAGTAACATATCACTCTTCTATACCATTTGACTCAAGAATCTATAGTTTTAACATTAATCAATACAGCAACTTATGGTGTTGAAAAAAACAAAACAAAAAACAATATAAAAGTGTAAAAAAAAAAAGGAGCACAAATTAACCCATTATTACAAATCATATCAAGATCTCACCAAAAACAAAACAAATCAAATATCCAAAAAAATACTCTCTTCGTTCCGGTCATTTGTTTATTTTTTTCTTTTGGTACAAAGATAAAAAAAATTTCATATAAGACTACTAATAACACTACAGGATAAGTTGATCAATTAGTATAATATAAACTATCAAAAAAAGAGATAAACAAATGAACAATATACCAAAATAGAATAGGTAAACAAATAATTGGAATGGAGGGAGTAAAGGTCAAACAATCATTCATGCATATAGTATCAAAAACATACTAACTTGGCATAACAAGTACGGAGTATAATAACAATAACGGTTTTTCTTACATGTGTTCATCGCGCACATGTTAATATTGTTATTTGTTAAAGACCTCAAAATAGATAGACTATTAGTGGGCACATGTTAGAAAAACCGTTAAAAAAAAAACACAAAGAAAAAATGAATTTAATTAATTTACCCGAAGTAGTGAAAGTGGGATGATAACAATAACAATAATAATAAGATGAAGAAGATGAAGACACAAATGAAGGAAGAGGAAAGTGAGTGAGTTTTGTTAGTACTAGTACAAGAGAGTGTGCAAATAAGCAGAAGTTGAGGGACTTATATGCAAATATAAAGTTGTCTTTTTTTTTTAAAAAAAAGGACAAAATGTAGTGACTTTATTATCATTGTGGATAAGACCAGTTTAAATGGGACCCACTTGAATGAATCTTTCCTATGAGTGCTTGAGTAGTTTAGGTTACTCTTTCAATTGATTGTCTCCTTCTTTCCATTATTTTATTTATAGTCGACCTACCTCAAGTTTACCTCAAATACGATACGAAGTATCATATGAGATCGTTGTATGTATATATTGCTCCATATATTCCATTCTCTTCCTCCCATTTTAATATGGCACAATAACTAAGGAGTAGTAATTGTGTGGATAAGATTGGTGGAGAAATAAAAGGTAAATTAATAAAGTAGATTGTGTGGTTGATATTGGTGTAAAGTTGACTAAAATAGAAATGGGAGGAAAATAATGAAATTTCCTAAAAAGGAAAGTGGGAGGAAAAAAATGAAATGGAGGGAGTAGTTCTGACGTGATTTATTATAATTTCTTGTGATTTATATTAATTAAATGCGTTGGGTGAATTTTGGGTTTTTAAGCTATTGGAATTGTATGGGGGAGTATTCATGCTCGTTAGACTCATAAAAATGTGAGTAATATGTTGGTAAGGTTGTAAAAGAGTTATTTTGGGGTTTAGTTAATATTTGGGACGTTTGAAGACGTTTTTGACTAACAATAATACTTTACAAAATAGGGTTGTTATAATTATGATGTGATATATTATAGTTATGACGTGATTTATTATAATTTCTTGTGATTTATATTAATTAAGTGCGTTAGGTGAATTTTGGGTTTTTAAGCTATTGGAATTGTATGGGGGCGTATTTATGCTCGTTAGACTCATAAAAATGTGAGTAATATGTTGGTAAGGTTGTAAAAGAGTTATTTGGGGGTTTAGTTAATATTTGGGACGTTTGAAGACGTTTTTTACTACGTTTGACCGGCAAACCCCCTCCAATTCAAGTTTGACTAAGCCTATTTACTAAGCAACCCTGTCTACACTTGGAATACATTTCATTTTACACATTCTCCCTATAAAAATCAGATCTAAAGCCATAATAATCAGCTCTTCTCCTTCCCTCTCTACCATGAACCTACACGGCCACACTTTCCATTGTTTCTCTCTCGTTTCTCCTCGGATTTGCTTCATTCTTCTTGCGTTGGATTCCTCTAGACGTTTTCTAGCTATTGATAGTACATTAACTCAAGGTAAGTCTCGTTTTGGTGCTGTTTAGGGACAAAATCAGCTCGGTTTGTGCGGTTTAAAGAGCTGTTCGTTCGAACAGCTTTGTTCTTGCTTTTGCTAGTTTTAATTAGTCGTTTTAGTGTAGAATTTGATGAGGAATATGTTGTTTGTAGTGTGTGACTTCGTTGAGGAGACGTTTTGACGATTTGAACTTGTTTCCTTGCTTAAACACGTCGTAAGTGTGTGATAACTTGAGGTAAGGACTTGTTCCTTACTTAGCCTTGTTAGTAGATGTTTATTTGTCTTGAATTTTGCTTGTATGGCTCGTAAGTGGCGGCATTTGGGGCTGGCCAGGTTGTGGAGAGGCACGGCAGGTTTGTGTGTGGTGGAGTCGGTTGTATTCCGGCTGTTTTTGATGTATCTTTGCATAGGGGCGTGGCTTAGGCCAAGCTTAAGAGCTAGCCGAGCGTTGACTAGGTATTGTGTGACTGTTGGGTAAGTATTGTGTGATGTTATGTTGTCGTGTTTTTGTTGTTATGTTGCTGCCGTGTTAGTGTGTTGTTATGTTGTTGTTATGATGTATTATGAGGTTACCGTGCCATTGTTTGTGATATTACGATGTTGAGCTATTGTTAAACGGATTAGGTTGAGTTATGTGAGTGTGATATTGAGGTGAGAGCAAGAGGACGATGTTTGATGATATGGAGTGGCGTTTGGTATTGTTTGATGGAGTACTTTTATGAATTGTACGTATAAGCTTATTTGAGATAATGAGATAAAAGCCTTGAGAGGCTCACATATTGAGATGATATGCCTTGAGAGGCAAGAGAACATTTTGAGATGTTAAGCCTTGAGAGGCAAAAGTACGTTTTGAGATTGATGTGCCTTGAGAGGCTCGTTTGTTGAGATTGTTATGCCTTGAGAGACTTGATCATTGAGATTGTTATGCCTTGAGAGGCTTGTTCATTGAGATTGTTATGCCTTGAGAGGCTCGTTTATTGAGATGGTGTGCCATGAGAGATAAGTGTACGTTATGAGTTTGATACGCCTTGGAAGGCGAGATTATATATTTGATGTGCCATGAGTGGCAAGTGATCGAGACGTTGTTGTTATGCCTTGAAGGCAAGTTGAGATGGGGCCGAGTATAGGCGCCCTTCGATGATGTACTGTGTTGTTATTCTTGCGCTTGATGTTTCAAGTTTTAGTAGTTAGAGTATTTATATTGCTTGTCTTTGGTGTTTCACAAGGCTAATTAGGAATGTTGTTGTCTTGCCCTAATAGGTACCGGTCCAAGATTGATTGAGCTTGGATGCTTGCATGGGGATAGGCGGGACACGAAGAGTCTTGCTTGATTTCGTTTAGAGTTTCGCTTGTCTTGTAGTAGCTCATGTCTAGAGTTGTCGTATTACTTTCGGAGTTCGGTTTTGTTGGTTGTATTTGGAGGTTTTTGATGTTTGTCCACTTTCCGCATTTCTTTTATATCAGACATGGACGTTTTGTAAATAAGCTCTTGCAGTTTGTTATATATATATAGAATCCGACTCTGTAGCACCTTTGTTAAGTAAAGTGGTAACTACTTAAACGGGGGTGATACAGTTACTAAGGGACCTCTGTACCAGCAGCGTCAGTAGAATTAGATGGCATTTAGGGGACATCATACTTACTGCCACTTCGGAGAGTGATAGCATTAAGCGTCTCGTGCGGCGGCTTATCGGCATTTGATAGTAGCATCTTGTTATGAGCAAGAAGTTGCGAGATAGTGTCGAGAATCTTGTTACGAACATGTTAACTGAGCAAGTTAAGTGTCGAGAATCTTGTTATGAGCAAGAAGTTGCGAGATAGTAGCATCTTGTTTAGCTTGAGCGGCGATACTTTGCTCGAGAACCTCCTTAATCTCCGTCATTTCAGAAATCGGGGGACCCGAAGGCGGAGGAGCATAGGAAGGCGGCCTCTAAAAGTAGTTAATTTGTTGAGGCGGCTAAAACGTCCTATGAGGAGGGACATAAGGCGGTTGTTGTGGCGGCAGGGGCTGTGGATAAAGCACATTTTGGCTCTTATAAGACAACAAAGAGCGGTCATAGCCAGGCTAATTTTCGTACAGAGCATTGAGACGCCAAGTTTGGAACGCGTGGACTTGCTCGTGCGAACTCATATAATCGGAAGCAAAGTGACCATGACCACCACAAGTGCTACAAGCGAGATCATGACCCACCATAGCATGAACAGGACGGGGTGTAGAAGTAGAAGCACCACTCCGAAGGTTATCTACCTTAGTAGACAAGGCAAAGTTGCGTCATTATGGCGCTAAAAGAATCACGATCACCATCACCATGAGCTTGGCGAGAATTGCCTCTCGATTTCCCATATTGGGATGAATGAATAGCCATCTCCTCAATCAAGGCCCAAGCCTTATCACCAGCGGTGTTATTAGCAAACCTTCCGCTAGCGGCGGAATCAAGAATAGCAAAGCTTTCAGCAAACAAACCATTATAGAACGTCATCACAACCAACCAAGTACTCAACCCGTGATGTGGGTATTCACAAATAAGCCTCTTCTAAAGCTCCCAAGATTCACCTAAAGATTCATCATAAGACTGCTTGAAGCTAGTGATTTGGCTACGCAGCTGATTAGTTCTCTCTGGCGAATAGTACTTTTGATCGAATGCAAGGGCCAAAGAATTCCAATCAGTAATGCCAGCAGCGTCTCTATCAAGATTAGTAATCCACTCCCTAGCTCGATCCCGCAGCGAAAAGGGAAAGAGCGTCTCCCGAATCAGGTCCTGAGTGATACCCGCCTGCTTAATAGTGGAGCAATAATCGGTGAATACCTGCATATGGTGGCCAGGAACCTCAGTAGCATTTCTCCCGAACTGATTCCTCTCAATAAGATTGAGAAAGGACGGTTTAATCTCAAAGTTTACCCGAATCGGCATTTGGCATAGAGTGGGTATAAAGTTTCGGCATCTTTGGAGGATAAAGAGGTGTAGAGTGATCAGAAGAAGAAGGAGTCTCTTCTTCAAAGGACGGATGTTTAATAGAATCATGAACCTGAACTGTCTCCCTATAGAGACTTCTTCGTCTGTGCAAAGTTCTCTCGATTTTGGGATCAAAAGGAATGAGGTTTTGATCACGAGAAAACCTGTGCACAAGAAGATAAACACTACAAGTAGACAATTAGTCCGGTCTCAAGGAACTGACGTTCCCTGAGATAAAAATAACCTAAAACTAGCAAGTAAAAATGCCTAATAAGACCGTTTCCCCGCCAACGGCGCCAAAATATGATGAGGCTAAGTCGTATTGCCTATCAAAGATTATCTTTACGAAAACCTAACTACGTAATCAGGGCAAGTCGGGGTCGAACTCACGTGGAAACGGGAATGAACCATACAATGCTTGCAAGAATCATGTCACAAGAGACAAAAGGTTTGGTTTGTGTGTAGGGTCTAAACAATGACTAATCAAAGGGTAAAAGGCCTAGGGTCTCGGGTTCCTTATGAGTCAGCTAAGACGGTCTAGGGTCTCGGGATCCTTTCCCGTCTTTAGTTATTGGATGACTTGTACTCCCGTTACTCAGCCTTCACGGTCAATCATCATCCTACGTCGTCAGAACGCTCCAAACCGATGTGGAACTAGCTAAGGTCCGCTATTTCCTACATAAGTAAACCAAAACAGCAGAAACACGTAGGGACGGAAAACGTGTCGTATTCAATTAAAATAAGCTCAAATGAACGCTGGAACACAATAAAATGGGGGCCAAAACATATATCAAAATATCACACATCAACTCTCAAGTGACATAAATGTCTGGTTAAGGCGTAAATGTGCGGACCCTTAACCCTCGAACGACAATATAATAAAAGTGTTCATCAAAGTGACATAAATGTCTAGTTAAGGCGTAAATGTGCAGACCCTTAACCAGTCGAGGCATAATTGTGCAGACACTTGACCCTCGAACGACAATATAATAAAAGTGGTCATCAAAGTGACATAAATGTCTAGTTAAGGCGTAAATGTGCGGACCTTTGACCAGTCAAGGCATAAATGTGCGGGAACCTTGACCCTCGAACGACAATATAATAAAAGTGGTCACCGATAGCAGGCCAATAACCTGAAACCATGCTATGACACTAAGTAGGCCAATAACCTGAAACTTACTTAATTTGGTATTGCTCTTCTCAAGTGGACCAATAACCTGAATCCACTTAATATCTTATACTCTAGGAAGACCATATACATAGGGATAAATCAAATCAAATAATATATATTAAACAACCCATGAATAACCTCTTGTTAACATGCCAATCACTTATAACAGAGTAATAAGAAACAAACAAACTATTTTTCATGCATACAATCTTTATAAGTTAGAGTATGATATCAAATGATCATGACACAATGTGAACATTATTTCATTGGTATAAATAAGTTCAGTGTGAAACCCAATGGAACACTATTTAGTACACTATTTTTTTTTTTGATAAAATGTAATAATTCTATTAATCATGCCAATTTCAAGGCTCACGTCAATTTTACAAACAATAACCACATCTACGAGTAGACTATAACAGGTGACGCTCTTGGAGCCATCGTCGACCCCGCGAGTGTGTAGCCACCTGCCTATTACATGAAACCCGACTCTTAAGCAATTGAAAAACTGACTTAACCATTACCTGGGGCTGTAGCACACAATGCTCGTACCTTGCTTTATTTCTGCACCACCAGACGCCATAAATGAGACCTAATAAGGCAGCTCCGACCACCTTCTTCACCAACAATGAGGAAAACCTTTTGTTAAGCCACCAATTATGTGCATGCGTTTTGGGTATGGCAATCTTGAGGAGTTGAGACATAATCTCACAACATTTGGAACTGAACTGGCAAAGGAAGAACAGGTGCTTATGATCTTCATTCTCAGCACCACACAGGACACAGGTGGTGTCCTGACATATCCCCCAAATGCGAAGTCTATCCCTAGTTAGTAGCTTCTCTTGGACACACAACCACCCAATAAAGGAATGTTTAGGAGCAGCCATACCCGACCAAACCAGTGGCCACCATGAGACCTGTTGTTGATCACCAAGCAACCACTGATAACCTGACTGAACTGAGTAATTGCCACCTCCAGACCTCCACTCTTCTCCAACATAGCCACTTTTAAGGTAATCTATAACCTTGCATATCATTCTCCAAGCCCAAGTTGAATTCACAGGAGGGACATAATCCCACCAGACCTTCTGCTTCAGATAGGTGCCATGGATCCATCTAATCCATAACCTATCTTCTTTTTTAGCTAGCCACCATACATACTTCCCCAACAAGGCTTTGTTCATTGCTTTAGAATTAATCACACCCAGCCCCCCTGCCCTCAAAGGTCTGCACACATTCTCCCAATTAACATTAGGAGCTCTGGAACTGAATTCACATCCCTCCCAGAGATAATTTCGACAAATACAATTAATTCTCTTCAAGACCCCTGCAGGGATAATAAAGATGCT
>JAUEKU010166400.1:0-11679 GCA_032274805.1 Gypsophila paniculata
TGACATAAATTAAATAAAGCATCTCTGGTTCCAGACCAGTGATGAAAAATAAAAAGACGGTATTTAAATGACATAAACAAAATAAACGAATGCCTCTGAGATATTACCATGGGGCATTTCAAATGACAAAAATGAGAATTATTTAACATCAAGTGTTAAATTTAATTACTTAAACTTAAGTGACTTGATCAAATGATTCAAACATTTTAAAATTAAAATACGATGTCTCGGGAATAAGGACCCGAAACATTAAAGGTTAATGTTTTAAGTTAAGTTAAATTTTTAAATGAAAAACCCGTCTTTTATAATGATAATGCCGTGACCCTTAATGACCACTTTTAGGGTTTTGTTCAATTCAACTTGTTTAATTTATGTTATAAATAATTGGTATTGATAATGATTAAGTAAAAATATTTAATAACTTTTACTTATAATTTATTTAGATCAAAACATGCATAACACACCATAACATCATGAATAACATATGAACTCTACAAGAACATTAAGAACATAATACATACTTAAAACTCATTTAATAAATCATAACACATTATAATTTCATATAAATCATATTGAAAACATAATAAACATATTACACTTAACATATAAGTTAAACAAAATAAAAACGAAAATTTATTTAAAAGTATTATTATTATGGCCGAATGGCCTTGTATTTATTCTAGTTCATTTTCTAAATTTTTCAATTCATATTCTTACCTAATAAAATTCCTAATTATTATATGAACATGTTTTAATAACCATATGTAAAAATGAGAATTTAATTACAAAAATATAGTGAAAAATGGTGATGATGCCGTGGGGTTCTTAAACATACATAATTCATTTTATCTTATTTTAACACCAAACAAGTCATTATTCTAAATAATATTATCATGTTAATAACTTCACATAATTTATATATAATCATAAAACACATTATAAAAATTATTCTATATAATTAAACAACATAGTATGTCTTATTTGGAGATTGTATTAAGTAAAGCTAATAATCACCTCGGTATTATGGTTTAGTGAGCTTACGAGTTATCGGGATCGATAAACTCGTTACTAAATCCTAAGTCTTCACCCAAGAGGTCCTCCTCTTCACCTTAAATAATACTCAAACAAACAAACAAGTTATATTCTAATTAAGCTAATAAGACTAAGTTATTTACTAATAATATTATATATTTTATGAAATTGTTTTAAGGAGAAAATTGAAGGAAAAATATGAAGGAGAAAAGGAGTGAGTGCTACGGCATCAAGGGAGAAGAAGAGGAATTTTTGTGGGAATTTTTGGTTTGAAATTTGGAGTATATATAGAATTTTTGTAATTAATAATAAATAAAACTAATGATGACAATTATTAAATGCTAATAGTAATTTGGCAACTTGATCACCTACTTGTTGAGTTTGGACGGTCCAAGGGTCTGTTCGGGCTCGATTCTTCGTTTTACGATTTATCGTTTTGAATTATAAAGACGTTTTATATAATATTAAATTAAAGATATTTGTAATATACTTAGAATTTAGTTAAGCAATTTAGTTAGACTAAATTATTTGGAAAGCTCTAAGTTACACGTGTGACTTAGTTAGTAGGGCCAAATTTTGGCTTCGTTTTGTGAGTCGGGATTTATGTCGTTTGGAATTTCGTTAATGATAATTATTACTTTTAAGCGTCAGCGTGCGAAATCGAAAAGTGCTCGAAATTAAATTATAAGAATAAAGGAAATATTTTATTTAGAGTGAATAGTATTTTTCGACAATTTTAAAGTCGGGTTCAAATTTTATAAAAATTTTGGAATATGATCCTTTTGATATTCTGAACCTTTTGTATTTTATTTTCGTTTTTCATAAATTAAAGTGTTGGAAAAGTCAAGAATGAAATTTGACTTTCCAAGGTTATAATTAATCCCTTTTAAGTGATTTCTTAAATTGAGTCTTCGAAAGAAAGAGACGGAAGTAAATTTTGCGAAAATTTTTAGTCGCGTTTTAATTAAGCCGCGAAAGAAGTAGATTAATTGAGTTTTAGTTTAATAATTTAAACCTTATTATTATTTTGGTAATAAATTAACACGGGGTGTTACAAATTGTATCCGAAATTTCAAATGACAACCGAAGCACGCATACCGAGGCCCCAAATGGACCCTTAGGTTGGCCAAGGGAACAAAGAGGAGGAAAATTAGATTTTAATCTACTTTATGTCATTCCTAATTCAGAGTTTCAAAGTAAATATTTTCTAATGAAAACTTCAATAAAAAATAATTAATTAAAAATTCTACACTACTTTTTATTTTTACTATATCATTTTTTTTACAAGAACATAAAATAAAACACTCCCTTTTTCTCCTATTAAAACCGTCCAACATCACCCAAAAACCACCATTTTATTTCTCAAATTAATTCACAAAATATTTATAATAAATTCTATAATAATACTACATATTATTACTAATCGTTTTACATCAAATTAAAAACGATACTAATTATATTTGGGGTGTCGTGACCTTTTTAGAAGAAGATCACGAGTTTGAGCTTGGTGAAGACTTGGAGGATTTAAACAACATTATCGATCTCGATAATTATTAGCTTTCAAAACCGATCTAACTAGGTGACTAGCTATAATCTTAGTACTAACTTCTAATAAATTTATTTTGTTGATTGTTTTTATTTTATAATTATTATAATTATGATTTTTGATGAATATGTGTTTATGTGTATTTATTAGTATGATAAAAAATATTAAAGAGATACTCCCTCCATTCAAATCCAAACCCCCTATTTACTTTATCACGTTTGTCAACGCACGTTTTGTAACGACAAAATATGTAGTTTCACATTACTAAAAATTCTAAAAATTTGATATTATTATTCTACTAAAAAAGACCAATCAAACAAGATCCCACATGACTATGTTTTATCGTATATATCGAGAACAATTTTGAAAACTCTCCACTTGAATGAATAGTGTCAAAAAGGTAAATGGGGGGTTTGGATTTGAATGGAGGGAGTAATAATTATTGTTAAGAAAAAAAATCAAAGGGAATATATGATATAAACCACACGACATACATTTTTATTACGGTTTAATTTTTGTAATTTAATTTTTTTTTTTACATATTATTAATAAGTTACGTTAGTAGATTTATTAGAAATTTTAAAAAGTATTAATATGATAATATAAATTTTAAAATTTAGAAAATACATTTATTTAAAAATAAAAAAACCTCTCGGTATTATTTTAATTTCGATGAATAAAAAACCTCTCGGTATTATTTTATAATTTCGATGAATAAAAAACCTCTCGGTATTATTTTATAATTTTGATTACCTAAATTAATGTTAATCATTAAAACTAGAAGATTTGATGAATAAAAATTTAAAAACGTCTTTGGTGAAAAATTGCATCCCACGGCATTAACACACAATTTTGAACAAAACTAAATTTTTATAACTTATAAAATATTTTAAGTATAAAAGTTAACAAAATAAAAAGTATTATAAAAAGTTAACAAAAATTAAAATAAAAAAAGATTTAATTAAAATGTTATGTGAAGTAAAATAAAACCGATTAAGTAAAAACGTAAATCAAATTAAAATGTTCAGTGAAGTAAAATAAAACCAATTAAGTAAAATCATAAATCTCGTAAAACGAATACCGTCAGAGTTAAAGGGATAAACTAGTACTAAAATATCTAAAATATCTCCTAAGTGTAAAGTTGGAACTTAACTAATACTAAAGAGAACTTGTTACATTAACTAAATAACTAATCTAGTTACACTAAGTTACCGAAACTAATTACACTAATCACACTTAACTTAAACTAATCCAAATTATTTAGGTTAATCAAAGCGTAAATAAAAGTTAAGAGCTTAAAATAAACAAAATATAAAAAATCTTAAGCTAAATAATAGTACTCCCTCCAATCCAATCCAATCTTCCCTACTTTATCACACTTGCCGAGATGCGTTTTGTAACGTAAATATCTTTAATTACACATTATAAAAAATTATAAAAATTTGATATTCTTATGTCACTCATAAAGACGAATCAAACGAGATCCCACATGACTATATTTTTCTTTATATTGTAAGGAATATCAAAGATTCTCTAAACCGGTGAATAGTACGAAAGGGTTTCACGGGAAGAATGGATTGGATTGGAGGGAGTAATATACTTAAAATAAAATAATTGATTAAACTTGTCGAACAAGTTACCTCTCAAAATTAAGAAGTTACGAATAATAAAAAATTGGCCGAAACTTGTTGAACAAGTTACGTCCCGAAAATGTGAATAGTAAACCGAGACGAAAGTTGTCGAACAAGTTACGTCCCAAAAGCTTAATAGCTAATAATAATAATAATAATAATAATAATAAAATTTGGACGAAACTTGTTGAGCAAGCTGCATCCCAAAAATTCGAATAGTGAATAGTTAATCGAGACGAAACTTGTCGAACAAGTTACGTCCCAAAATCTTAGAAACCACTTATAATAAAACTTGGACGAAACCCAAATCTTAAAGTCAACAAAAGTTAAACCCAAGGCAGGACTTGTGAAACAAGTTAAGTCTCAAAAACCTAAATAAAACTTACGGTAAATACTCGTATCCGTATCTCTCAAAAACTAACCCGATGATGAATCATACTTAACATATTTTAACACAACATTGTCGGTTAAAATTGTCGAAAACGTACAACTAGAATAAATGCGAGTCAACCATCAATTTGAATGTCTATTGAGTTTGTTTTTAGCTATAAAAACAACCCAAATTACAAACAACGCCCATTTCACAAAATGGCCTAAACACAAAGCCTCTTACTCCTAATTTTGCGCCCCAATGCCTAAAACCCGGCTTTCGAAGCCTTGTTTGTTCAAACCGAGTTTACATCTTTACTTAGTTTAAAATATCAAGTTATTTGAGCCAAAGTCAATTTTTGGGCCTAAAACCTAAAATCTCGAGTCATTGGCCCGTTGAGCAAAACCCAATTTTCGGTATTCCAAACACAGAAAACAAACACATTTTTGGATTTAGGGCAACATTTCTCACTAAAATAGCATTTGTCAGAAATTCGGCCCGAGACCCGAAACTCGAGCCCAAGCCAACTGCACCGCATAAAAAGCCCAAAATCCAAAACCAAAATATCTCAAAAGGATAAAAACCCTAACACCCTTCCTCTAGGCGCACACGTTTTCCTAACGCAAAAGATAAACGGTTTTATCTCATCGTCGGGATTCACGGAGTGAAATCCTTGCAAAATAAATTTCTGGACCAGGCCCAAAAATCACGAGAGATTTGGCGATTTAGGGACCAAATCGCAAGTCACTCTGGCGATTTCGTACCCCTTTTGCTCTGTTTCGTATAAATAGAAGCCTCTTTCGTACACCATAAACAGTAGGGAAATCTCCGAAACCCTGATTCAAAACGCAGCGAACAATTTTACTCTCAAAACTCACTAAATACTTTGTCTTTTTGATTGTTTTTGGTTATATTTTTTAAAATGTAGCTTCCTTTTCTTAAGTCTATGACTATGCCCTAGATTTTTAGGGTTACATTAATCCATCTCGGTATTGACATCGTGACAACATTTCATAAAGGGCGTTACAAAGCGGATTCCTAATCCGTTGACTCCCTCAATACTGCACTTGAACAAACGACCCATTAAAATGAATTTAAACAAAACCTTCGCTATCTCGCATATACGACTAAATACGAATTCGGCAATTAATTGTACCAAATTTCGTTAACGTTAAACATGCAAATCTAAGGGTTTCAAACATTCTGGTTTGTCTGGAAAACGCCAGAGACCTGGCGATTTACACTATAATCGTCAGCGCCTGTGGCGACTTCCCACGTCAAATGTTAGTGCATCTGGCGATTTACATTGCACTTTCGATTTCGTCTGTTTTCGCGTTTGTGCGTAGCGAGTTAATCCGAACATCGATTAAACCGAACTGTGTTTGAGCCAGTAATGGCAACGTTTTTACATAGGCTTTACTAAAAGAGAATTTCTAACATAAATGATTCATGTCTTAGACATTAAGACACATCGATATGTAACAAATTCGTTTAAATTTGGTGGCGACTCCTTTTAGCATTTACAAATCGCAAGATGGGTTTTAAGGTTTTATTAATTGCATAATTGAACCATTCAAAATCGTCATTTCAAAAGTTGTTAAATCCAACCTTTACAAAACAAACACACCTTTCTACAAATCATTACTTTTTGAAAATATCACGCGTGAGCAACCCATTTTTTAAAGCAAAACGTCGGGAACTCAAATCCGGTATCCACACTTACGTTACTAAAGTAAAGACTTGAAAAATAACTAAGTATAAAAAAAAAAACTAAGTATGAGAATTCAACTAAGTATGTATGAAAATGTCAGTTAGTATAAAAATTTAACTAAGGAAAATTTGGCTAAGTATAGCAATCTTCTTTTGAAATAATGAACTTAGAATTAATATTGGACATACTTAATTATAACTAATATTTAAGCTTTACTAATCAAACCAGACTTTAATATAAAACTTATGTGCTCAAATATGATATGAAATAACGTAAATGAACTAATCAGAAGAATTAGCTTGGGCCTCTTTTATGAAACCATCAATTTGAGTGAAGTGTCTTTAATGTAGTTTTATACGAACACCACTATCGTGGTTCTCATTCCGCATAGTGTGGTTTAGCTGACGGCTTTCTTGCTTAGCATATCGTCAAACCCTTGTACCTTTGTACACCGCCTAAGTCGTATAAGATAATGAACATGTCATTTCTTAGTGGGAATGTCGTTAGGTAATAGTCGCTTTGTTTATGAGTATTATGCTCATTGATAAGCGGTGCCCGTCTTAGAGTAAACATAGTAGTATGCAAACTTATTTAACGGCCTGATTTCCCTATTACGCTATCAGTATCAGGCCCGCCAATGGTTTAATTGTTTAGTCATCCCATTGCCCGTCTCCTTGCGGCGTTTTGTTCATTTGGGTGTGACGCTAGCTTTCGCTCGTATCCTGCATACAAATCGGTTGATGCTATTATATTAGAAGTTCGAATCAATTCGAATACAAGGTGGTGAGATGAAAGTCAGCTGGTATTTGGCATGGTTTACATGCCGAGTAAATGCTCCTACTTCAATTACGAGATGCAAATCTTTGGAGTAAGAATATTTGCTAAGTAGTTAGGCTTGTGAGCTCTGTATGTTATGTGATCAATTTGAAAACGTTTGTAAAATTAAACGACTACAACTTTCTGAAGGGTTGGATGTGTATGCTTTAATTTCTGTTAATTAGTAACATGCGGATAAGATGATCTTTCTTATATGTTATTCGTAAGTATGAAAATCACATGTTGTTTATTATGTTCTACACGAAGTACGCGCTATAAGACTTCTGTTATTATATCAATTATGTGTTATATTAGTTTTTTGTGTTAAGTATGTTTTGTATGTTATGTGTTCTTTAACACGTGTAAGTATAATGCATGATTATTTTAATTATAACGTATAATGATCAACCAAAATATTTGGTTTAGAGGTACGTACGAGAGCATAGATAGTCATTGCCCGCTAAGCGGTGTGCTATTTTTCCAGTTTATTTACAGGTGATCCCACGACTTACGCAGATTACCAAAGGGGCACTATTTTACTATTTTCTGCTCTAATTTCAGTTGAGATGTAATATTTAAAACTCTACATTACAGTACTTTTGAGTCATGACATACGACTCTGTATTCACAGTATATATTTTTGGGTTTGTGATATATTCAATAACGCTGATTTAGACTTAATTAAATTTCCGCTTTCGATAATTAAAGTTACTAAAAACCACGTCGTTACACAGTGTGAACATATTTATAACAAGTTTATTTTAAACTCATGCATTAGTAATCACGCAACGGGTTCGAGTGCAAAATGACTCTTGTTAATAGTGTACGTGATTTAAAAATGCGAAGTAATGTGCACATTCATTTGCAAGAGCCTTTTTTGGTTTATTTAAAGTGTAAAGGGATTAGGGGATTTATAAGCTCAATCCAAAGTTCTATTCCATGAAAATATTATTGTGCTCTCAAACACAATTTCATAAGAACATTAGAAAAAGTAAACTCATGCATAAATCACGCAATGTGTTGGAGTCTAAAATGACTCTTTTTTACTTGTTAATAGTGTATGTACTATAAATATGACACCCTTATTTAGACAAAATCACACGTTATCCAAATGGGAGGGTCCAAGACATTAAACAAGTCACATCGTTCTAACAAAAGATTATCCAAACCTGTAACAACGTAAATCATGCATACAAGAGGACCAAATAAACCCTCGAATAAAGTCAATCAAAAGGAACCATGCCAAGCACTCCAAAGGTGGATACAAAAGATCAAAATGACTAAGGCATAATGATGAGGAATGAAACAAAGTGAATCTAAGTTGATTATTACAAAAGGGAAAACATATGATTAACACGGCGAATGCCCAAAAGACTATCTACATATTCTACAAGGCCAAGACCCACGAACCGGTCGTTCACTCCGAGCCCGCGCAGTCAACCCCGCATCCAAGCACGTATCCAAAGCACAACCTGATGTTTACCGCTCCCCAATGATGGGAAAATACAGATCGATCATAATAGGTTCCTCGCAATTAAATTTGGGCAGCGATTGATTTTCATCAAGTAACACACATGACATCCAAGCTCAACAACAATACAAATCAATGGCATGCATGTTAACGACTCAACACTCAACTTGACCTCACAAAATAACCTTACAAGTCCAATAAAACTCATTTGTGACTTGACCTAACAACAAGCCAACTCGAACACGACTTAGTTAACCACAACCGATTCAAGACAATACCATCTTACTATTCCCATCACGTATTGCAATCCAAGTATACTTTCTAAAGAGTCTGTCATTTAAAGGGGACACGCCTCTCTAGGGCCAACCTCTACTTGGAGAATTTAGGCGTGGTCACGATCAACTGGACTATCAAGGGATCTACCCTCAATCATAAAAAATAATCACACCACGCTCCACAACATGGTATGATTAAGCCAAAAATCTCAAATCTTTACGACAAGTCCACACACAACAACCATGACCCTTGATGCCCATAACGCACCAAGTCGCTAATCATACCAAACATTACACAACAAACTCAACATGTGACCACCAAACTCAAACAATATCACCATGCTGACACACCACAATACAATACGTTCTATCAAATTCATAAATAACGTAAATGAGTAAGAGTATTCATTTTTACCTTTCAATCAAGCACCACAAGATAGCTAAAACCTAATTAGGATCTTCTATGAAGCCTCTGCATGTCTACAATAATAACAACAATACTATCAAAATAAAGCCTAATACTAACAATCTTACATGATAATTAAGATAATAATTCCTGAATTAAAAACCCCCAATTTCTAGGTTGAACATTACAAAATCCTATGAAAATGGAGAGATTGCACACAAAGTGAAGAATAAAGTAAAACCGACTCGAAGGATCAAAGGAACTGCTCCCAAGGATCGAGCCCAACAAATTTAGAAAGATTTGAGTGCGTTTTGAGAGGGTTATCAGTGAAACAAGTGAAGGATTCGCGAATTAGGATTATGAGAATAAGTTATGAACGAATAAACAAAGCGGCAAAAACCAAGCGAAATAAACCATGTGTCTTACTGGCCGGTCTGGTTGTTGGCCGGTGGGCCGCCAAACACCCTCCTCAAACCGGTTGGCTGGCCGCTATCACGCGTAGGGTACCGTTGTGTGACCCATCGTACCGGACTAAATTAGTAGAATATTCTTAGTATTCAGATCATAAGTGGCCTTTAGCAAGACGTTCTGACCACCCAATTTATCCGATTAAATGTTATTTCATAATTGGTCTATTACTTCTCGGAAGTCAATGCACAATTTGTGACGGACACCTAATATCCCCAACAGTCATGCCCACACATCACTCTAAATACTCCTCTGACGATAGAATCCACAAAAACCAAGTTCATTTCACTCTAGTTCGAACAATCATCCACATAGATTCTTGCATACACTCATTTATTTTAGCATCCACTTCATACAAACTCATATATTTCAACATAATTATGCAACTCGCATTTTCAAAGCATTCCACTTCACGAAAAGTCTTCAATATCGTGCCAAGAAATTCCTATAATTATGTGGATTCCATACTCATAAGATTCTACGCCATATCAAGTTGACAGGCCAAATTAAGCGATTCTAGTGGTCACGTCATTCATTTGTAGTCATGCTAGTCATCATTTTCTATTATCATGCATCCACAACATCATATAACATTGTCATTATAACCCAAGCACACATACATATGTTATGAACATTGTTTATCTCATTACCATAACTTCTATACGCCTCCCATGTTTAGTTGTGTCATAAAATTCTCAAAAATATTCAACAAGTGACAAGTTCAATATCCATGGTTTTATGAGATAAAACAAGACTCATTATCAATCATTCTCATGTATCATGCATATTGTTCAACATTTCACTTAGTCACATATTACTCACATTCATGCGTACTCAAAATAATGTACATGGTAAATTCAAGCATATTAAGGACAATATAACCGTCATCATACTTCCACCATATTAAGTGGAATATAACAATCATCATACACTTTCACATATTCATAGTCATACTCACACAATACAATTCGGTTATCACAACCTACATTATCTAGTCATGGTTCATTTCCTCATAAATATTTAAAATCACAACAATTCACATATCTTTGCACATATGTTTCAATTCAAATAGTCATACACTCTTACTTACTAATCATGTTCACATATCCACAATATCAAATATTAATAACATCCCACATATTTAACTTTTCAACGTTCCTATATCCGATATCGTAAACACATAGACGCCTTCTCAATTCATTCAAGCAGTACAAGACTTTTCATATTTCACATATGTTTAGGTATTATAAGCATTCACCTCATTATTTCATATTCTCATGCATTTCGATCAACATCTCACGCTCATGAGTACTTTATTTATATGCATTTTGACCTCTAATGATCGCATTCTAGTACTCATCACACTACTTTAAATACTAGAATAAGTAATGCCAGATAGATAACAGTTGAGTTGCTTCAGCGTTTTTTTTGAAGTCAAGAGAAGGTCATTTCATGGTAATCGTTATTGGGAAAAAGAATAGAGAATGCATTTTCTAAGATAATAGTTATTTTAAATAAGAATAGAGAACACCCTTACAAATAGGCGTCCTCCTACTTTTGTTTTGGTGAAACATACCCCACCCCAGATTTTAAGAAAAAAAAGGAAAAAAAAAATCAATAAAACCACAACTATGAAAACCGTAGATGATGTGTCAATCCAATGGCCATTCTAATAACCGTGCCATCAATCTTTGTGATAATCATGTATTATATTAAAGCAAGGTTGTTAGATGCTGACGTGGCAGCATGCTGTTACAGAAAACCAAAAAACAATCCCTCTCATTAAAAGTTATATTTTAAGAGCTAAATATAAAAAAATTAAATTAAATAAAAAATATAAATAATAACTAATAATAATAATAATAATAATAATAATAAATAATAAAAATAATAATAATAATAATAATAATAATAATAATAATAATAATAATAATAATAATAATAATAATAATA
>JAUEKU010166411.1:1603-11678 GCA_032274805.1 Gypsophila paniculata
GGATATCGACGATAATTTTATTACTAAGACAATCTGCTTGGAGCCTCAAATTATCTTCGCTTTTTTTTTTTTTTTTTAAAAAATATATATCTCTATAGATGTGAACTATATGACCTCGACTAATGGACCCTGTATTTTTTGATGCATTGCAGGTGGTTATGTTCATGGGGCCAAGTCATTGACTTTTGGTGTAGATATATTAAAAATACGGTGGATGGGTATTTTGCAGGTATGTCAAGTTTACAACACAAAGGCTCATATTTATGCTGAGTTAGTAGTATTAATCGTCGACATTAGCCGTGGAAACTTACATTTATTTTGGGATGAAAAGTATGATGTACTCTGAAAACGACTGTTCAATAGCCAAGTGTTTTGAGTTCAAAACGCTGCCTTTGTTATTTGATAGCGGATGCATTCATGAGCCTGAGCTTGTGGCCAAGTCTCCTTCTAGTACGAGTGGGATTGTATTAACTGAAATATACTCCGTATCTGCATTAATATTGGTCAGTTTCTGTTGTGTCCAGAGGATATCAATTGCATACGTAGTTGCTGCATTGTGTGAAATTTGGCTTCCATGTCGGAAGTGGAAAAGATTCAGTATTGTGAGAAGCAATATTTGGCAATGGTAAGATTGAATTTCATTATTTTCTTTTCTACTCAAATATCAATATGCAGATGGTTCCAAATAATGATTCCTGTTAGTCAATCTCAGTTGACTTTGGGACTAAAGCTTTGTTGTTATTGTCGTAGGTGCGTTGCTGGAATCCTATGTGCTTTGTATAGTGGGCTTCTGTACGGGTTGTTTGTTCCTGATTGGCATGTGCATATATCTAAGTTGAGTTCATCTGTTTCCGTATCAAATAGTACCATTGTGTACAAGGTGAGTGCTTGTGAACTCGGAGGAATGTGACGGAAAATATCAGTAATTTTAAGTCTTTTAAAGTGTTGTCTAAGATTACGTCATTATATGTTGGGAACCGTTGAGGCACTGATGTAATGTCGTAAGGTAGCGATGATGTTGATGACTAGAATACACGAAGCATACATCAATCAGGGTTGTATTTGTCTCATGCCTACGAGGTTTTGGTTATCAATTTTGCCGATGATGAGCTTATAATTTTGTGGAGTAGGTTTAGTTGTACAAAATCACTAGTGACTTATCTGTAAAAAACTAAAAATAGAGTCGGCTGGTTAAATCACTTTTCTATGCCGTCACTGTAGTACCAGGTCACCTTTCAATCACCTTGAGGAATGTGTCAGAAAATATCAGTAATTTTTGTCTTTTAAAGTGCTGTTTAAGATGCTGTCTTTCTATGTCGGGGTTTGAGAGCCATTGAAGCACTTAGGTAATATTTGTAAGGTAGGGCTGATGTTGATAACTAAAATACATGAAGCATGCATCAATCAGGGTTGTATTGGCTGATGTACAATCTGTCTCATGCTTGCGGCGATTAGATTATCAATATCGCCGTTGATGAGCTTATAATTTGTGGAGTAGGTTTAGTTTACAAAAATCTTCTCCGACTTGTCTGTAAAAATGTGGGTTGGCTGGTTGAATCACTCGTCTATGCCGTCACTATAGCACTTGGTGTCTTAGGTATCTGTCTCATTCTTTTTTGTAGGTTAAATGTGGATTGAGAGGTGACCTTAGCCCTGCCTGCATTCAGCTGGAATGATTGATCGTTATGTGCTCGGTATTAATCATCTCTACACCAAACCTGCTTTTGGGAACTTGAAGGCATCTTTGCTGACATATGTATTACTCTTTGATGCTGCTGGATGCCTGGATGTTTATAACAAGTGCCCACATCACAGGAGTGTAATAAAACCAAATTTAGAATTCCAGACAGCTCACCTTCATGGTGTCATGCTCCGTTCGATCCAGAAGGAATTTTAAGGTAATCTGGATTTCCTTCATTTGGACAATTCTTTTTGACCAATTTACTCTTGTTTATGGCAAACAAATTGTTTTAAGCAAAATGTATACTAAAAGTTCTCCTAAGATATTGCTAATTCTTTTGCTGTTCTCGTTATCTAATTGCAAGCCTTCAAGCTGTTTTGTTGCTTGAGAATGTTGATTCTTGTGAGATCTGACATTTACGCATCTGTAACTACAGCTCTCTTACAGCCGCTGCGACATGCATCATTGGACTTCAGTTTGGTCACATTCTTGTACAAATGCAGGTCGGGACTCGTACCAGCACCAGCTACACTCTTCAGCTTTGTTTGATTTTATGGTATACCTATACCATTATACCATGTATTTTCTTCAGCTATGTTTGATTTAATGGTAACTGCAAGACCTTTTACCCTTTGCTCGGTTGTATAGTTTAATGTTCATGGATCCTTCTGCTGTATTCTTTTTCAACCTATGGCCTATTGAGTAACCATTGAGTATATGAAGCTTAATATTAGTTGAATACGAACATTTTGCGATTCCAACTCAGAGGAAATGGGCTTATTGTTATGTGGCAATGCTGAGTTTTATACAGTATTATAACCACTTATGCTACTTATTTTTTTGAAGAGGATGAAAGTTTTTGCATATGTCATTCTAATCCTGAAAACCTTCAGGATCACAAGGAGCGGCTCCATTGGTGGTCCATGCTGTCGATCTACTGCTCTATGCTTGGGGTGCTTCTTGCTGTTCTAGGTACGTTAATGGCAATTACTCTCTTGCATTTTCGAACAATTGGTCTACGCTTATTGATTCCTAGCTATCTTACCCTCTTAGATATGTAAGGCTCGGTACTCTATTCCAGGCCCTGTTTTGGGCATCTTTGTTAATTTAATTAAAGTTAAGCCTATGGTGTAAGTTGGGTGTTGAGAAGGGTTTGGTATCTAGCTTTTAACCCTTGCACAGTAGGGCTCTTGAATGAGTAATAAAACAGAATCTTGTTTCATTATCTTCTTACGTTATTTGTACCACAATTTCAGGTGTTCCTTTGAATAAATCGCTGTACACTGTCAGTTATGCACTTGTTACTTCAGCCTGTGCGGGATTAACATTCAACACCTTTTATTCACTGGTAAGTCAGACATCGTGGATCTTCACAAGGTTGAACAGAACTAGTCTTACCTTGACCTTTATTCTTGTGTCGTGAATTTGACGACATATGAGTATTTAAATAGCATATACTTACCCGACTGCTACTCCTGCGCAGGTGGATGTATGGAATTACAAATGGCTATTGTCTATTTTGGGGTGGATGGGAGTTCATTCCTTGAGCATTTTCGTCCTTTTGACTTCTAATATTGCTATTGTCTTACTCCAAGGATTCTATTTAAGATCACCCAAAAATAATATTGTAAGCATTACGAGGCCCTTTGTGTTTCTAAAAGATAATATTGTCTGCTCTTACAGTAAATTCTGACTGCAATTTGGTGTTACACAGATCCACTGGATTATTAGCTGTTTCATTCGTCAATGACGATGGCATTACGGATGACATCCTCATTCTTTATAGTAAGCTCTGTTCCTTGACTTCATTGCCTATGGTCACATCATGTTTGATTTCCTCAGAAATGTAGTGGTGAGATGTTTTTGTTCGACATTAGTATAATGTGTCACATTAATAGAAGGATAAACACCTAATCCCGTTACCCTGCCATGGGCAATAGGTAGTGATACACTGATAGTACTACTTGCTGATGAAAAATCGGCGCTGTTAGTTCAACACATTCTGAGATCTTATAGTAAAACGAGTTGCTTGTAATTAAACAAATGTATGATTTGTGCAGTGAAATCACATTGACCTTGCAAACCATGACCCTTTCGATATGTATGTCGGAGGCTCACTGCTTGCTGATCTAAAGGGATAAATTGAAACTTAATTTACATGGTACCAACTACCAAGTCTTTTACTTGTGAGGTACTTGTGATTTGTGAGCATATTGCTAGCCGATACTATTCTTTTCTAACCCAGAAGACCAAGACCCCTTTGGAGTTTTACAGTTTGAGTCAGGCATTACTAGAATCTAATCGAACGGATTTTACACGGTCTTAATTTATAAGTCCATTTACGGGCCACCATTATAGTAAAGATATACGGAATACTCCATATTCCTTGTCCATTTCAACAGGTTGTTATCATTCTTGAATAATCCCATCACTTGTCAAATGATAACAACTTGTTTGAACGGAGGAGTATCTCTTATGTATCAATATGTATTACCGAGTAATATAGAGTATTATTATGTGATGTAAGAAGTTTTTTTTTTTTTTTGTTCGTGTCTTGCGGACTTGTGATATATTCTCTCCACTTTCTAAAGATGATCCTTACAACTTAACCATCTTTTAGGATCAAAGGTACAAAATTTTGATTAAAATTCCCATATATATTTAACTATACACTCCCATTTTTTAAAAACTCTTTTGTTAACATATATATGTGCAAAGTTGTGGTTAAAATATTTTCTTAAAAGTTTCTATAAAATGTGATGGCTTAGTGATGTATATAATGACGTCACGTAAGTTTTATGTGAAAATCTATATAAATATATATGCTTATGGCATAATGTTTTTTCTTTAAAATCTAAAAATACAATAAGTGAATCATATATCATAGTTCTCGGGGTTCGACATTTTTAGATGGCAAGTAGTTGAAGATTTGAAATTAAATTAACAAGAAAAAAAGAAAACAAAGGTGGTTACGCTATCTTAGGCTCATGCAAATAGTCCCTCTTATTATTACAACAATAATATTATGAAATTGATTCCATCTTTAGCAAATAGTAAACTTATTATTAAGAAAATAACTAATAAAATTTAGAATTTTCTAACGTGTGCTAATCAGACACACATAAATGATTCTAAAATGCACATATTAGGAAATATTATTTTACTACAACTTATTACAAAAGTTATTAAATATTTCATTTTCTCATGTAATTCAATATTTTAGGTGTCTAGTGACACACGTTAGAAAACTCGATAAAATTAATCATACAACCACACACTACTTCCTAAATTTCACACCTCCACTGCACTTCACCTACCAACTCAACTGACACCCCTTTTCATTTTTACATCATCTTCTTCATCATATATATGCTCTCTTTTTACAACCATATATATACACATACAACATACATAAATGTACTATTTTATTTTTATTTATTTTTATTATTGATAAATGATGTATGTGGGTTATATCACTATATGATTGGACTTTGAATGTTGAACGTATAGTAGTAAAAACTAAGTACGTAGTTTTGCATGGATATTTGTTTCCATGTAAATTGCTTTGTTTTGTGTTCTTCTTTTGCTCTTCTTCTCTATGCCATTCTTCGTTTCCTCGATAAATATTGTAGCACAACAGTTTCCTTTTGTCCAGGTAACTTACTAACTCTTGCTGTCTTAAAAATGGTCACGACAAATATTGTAGCACAAAAGTTTCCTTCTGAGTTTTTCATATGATTTTCGATTTTTGTTCGGGAGCATTACCTAAAGAAAATGACCCTTTATGAATTTACTAGGATTAAAAGTTAAGTGATAAAAAGTTAAGTAATGTCATCTGATAAACAAATTAAAATTATAGATTAATACGAGTACAAGTTACGTGTTTAATAAGGATGATATTCTAAAATCAAAATATAAACCTATTAATAATTGTTTGGAAATCATGCATACACTAGTTATCTTGATCTTTGTTGTGTGTCTCTAGTGTAGCTATTGTATCAAGTTTAGGAGAAATTTTGTGAAAGCTAACATTTTTGTGTTGTTTAAGGGATCATAAACATTATGTCAACACCCATGGAGAGACTAAGGCAATTAGTGGGCTCAAAAAATTGGGACTATTGTATCCTTTGGAAATTAAGTGAAGATCAAAGGTACATTATTCAAATGTTTTCTATCATACATACTCCATCAGTCTACCCTAAAACTTGACTAAGTTTTCGACATATTGGCCCTACTATGATTCAAAACTCAAAGTGAAAATCAAAGGGATATTCTATACGTCCAACCGGAATTATATAAAGTAGTATATGTTTTAGCTGTTTTTGTGTAAAACCGCCCTGCAATAATTTTGGATGTTTTTCAGTTTGCGCAAAATTTTCGACTAATAAGTACTCTGTACCTAAAAGCACTCACCAAACCTTAAATAAACAATACCCTCTACCGTAGGCCAAATTACGCGAAATTTTTCCATTGGCCGAATTTATATGTTGTATAAACTTTTCTTTTATAACGTCGGTCCAATTTAATTAAAGCTCTTTTTTTTTTTTTTTTTTCAGGTTCTTGGAGTTCATGGACTGTTGTTGTGCAGGAAGTGAAGGGTGCACAGAAAATGGGAGTGTTAGTGAAGAGTATCTGTTTTCATGCAGAGATTCAATGTTTCCACACCTTAGAACTAAAACTTGTGAAATTCTTGCTCAATTTCCCTCTTCTCACCCTTTAGATGGGTACTTTTCATTAATTTTCTCTTAATTAATACGGTGTCGTCGTATTTGTGTTAATCATCTGACTTTTAGACCTTGTAATAAAACAGGATTAACATGGAGATTCTGATTTCAAGTCAGCCAAGATGGCTGAATTTCTCTAATGTCTCGGATTTGAACGTAAACGAAGTAAGTCGTATGTCACACGAATTAAATGGAAAGTGACATACACAAATTGATAATAGAACGTCTCATGTAATAAGGCAGTATTGTTAGTGTTTATATGCATTATTGGATGAGATGTCGTTTTTCGACCTTACGATGTGAATCATTTAGTAATAATTTCTATCATGATCGTTGGATTTTTTGTTGTCCTACAGGACTCTATTGGTACGAAAGTTCTAATTCCGATTTCTGGATGGCTAGTTGAGTTATATGCAGCTAAACAAGTACTCTATTATCTCTTGTTGTTTATCGTCAACGATTTCATATGTATTTCATTTTTCATAGAAAAAAGGTTCAAATATATTAATGTTAATGATGTGTGTTTTGGATTTTGAAGGTCAGTGAAGATTTGAATGTCATAGACTATGTTATGGCTCAATTCAGCGTCATAGTAGAGCAGGGGCAGATGAGTAATTCCGGAAATGGCGGTCATTCCTTCTCGATGAACATGAACATGATCGATGAACTACAATCTGACGTACCATTTTCCAGCCAAAATGATGCTGTCAACATTGATGATCAGTCTCAGGCACCGTTAACTCCTGCGACCGCCTTTGGAACTTTGAGCATCTGTGACTCCACCAACCCGTCCATGAATTTCTTACAACATTTTAACTATGAAAATAATCCCAAGGCTAGGAACGATTTTCTCGAGGGAGGAAATGACTCGTTTCAGACTGATCATTGTCATTCATACAAGCCCCTGACAGAAAATGGCTTTGATGAATTGATGCCGAACAATGCTAATAATATGAATGTCATGGACCACTCAGAAAATGGAGTTCAGACAGATGAGAAGAGTTCGAAGCAGAAGCAGGATGTTGGCCGAGCTGACTCTTTCTCAGACAGCGACCAGCTTGATGACGATGATGAGCCTAAGTACCGGAGGAGGTCCTCTAAAGGGCCTCAGTCTAAGAACCTCGTCGCTGAGAGAAAGCGAAGGAAGAAGCTTAATGAGAGGCTTTACATTCTTCGTTCTTTAGTCCCCAACATTTCCAAGGTACATACGCTATTAAGACCAATTTTATCTGAAGTCTGAATTAAGCAAGAGTTTGTGCTTCAGACTTTGCTCATACCCGTATAATATAAGCCCATAGTTTCAGATATGAGGATATTCAATACTAAATATCAAGGGGAAACTTGGATCATTCATATTGCGTGAACGAATTTGATGAGTTTTGAGTGATAAACTGAAAAATGGCGAGGGTCTGAGCTGTGAAAACAAAACATCATTGTCTTGCTGATGTTCATCAGATTTGGGTTGAATCTGAGGGATAAAGATAGCCGAAGTTCTTACGGTATTTTTAGTAGGGTATCGATTAATTTATCAATCATATGCCTATATCATATTGTGACATGGTTGTTGATGTACAAAATAATTGTAGTTGGATAAGGCGTCGATTCTTGGGGATGCAATTACATACGTGGAAGGGCTTCAGAAGGAGGCAAAAGACCTACAAGATGAGCTAGAGAGGAACTCCGACGACGAATCCACTGATCACAACATCATGACAGAGCATCATAATCACCAACTTCACCACAAGAATTTCGCAGCAGAAGTTTCCAATGTCAATGGTCCTATTTTTAGACCCGACTATGATCACGAGAAGTCAATCAATGGCTTTCATATGGGATCATCCGAGAGCTTAAAGAGCAACTACGATCTCGAAACTGCTAATGATAAATCACAACAAATGGAGGTAATCATGCACCCATTATAGTCATAGCAAAAGCTTAGATGATACAATTGTAGGAAAGGGGAAGCTTGGGTAAGACGATCCTATTAAAGGATTCAATGGAGATTTTAAAGTTCTAAAGGGTATTGCTGAGTTTAAGGTTTCCAATCTCGACCCACCATATAACCGTCTTACCAATTTTCATCATATTCGACAATGATAGTAAACTTGTGACCAAAATGCAGGTGCAAGTGGAAGTAGGACAATTAGAGGGAAACGACTTCTATGTGAAGGTTTTCGGAGAACAAAAGAGAGGTGGCTTTGTGAGACTGATGGAGGCCTTAAACTGTCTCGGCTTAGAAATAACTAATGTCAACATGACCAGCTGCATAAGTCTAGTCTCTTATGTTTTCATCGTCAAGGTAAAAATAAAAAATTTCATTCCCTACCTTTACTTACCACAGTCAAAATTTACGGATAAAACATCAGCAGAAGTAACATGTCCTTGTGTTTTTATACTGTCACAGAAAAGAGACAGTGAAAATGTTCATGCAGAGTACCTGAGGGATTCTCTGCTTGAGGCAACGCGTGGCAGTCAAGCCGGGTTTTGGTCTGAGATGGCGAAAGCATCAGAGACTGGCACTGGAGTCGATCACCGACAGCAACACCTACTTCACAACAGCCATCATATAGGGTCTTTCCACACCCACTTTCATCATCTTGGTAATTGAATAAAAGTTTCACACTGATGATTGAAGAACTAGTACAAAAACTCAGTTTTTCAGTTCTCTTTTTTCAACACAATAAAAATACTGGACTAATTTTAAGCATAGTTTAACACAACAAAGTGTACTGTTTAATTATTCCTTAGTTACTTCATTTCTTTAATTATGTTTTTTTTAGGTATATCAGAAAGTATTGTCCAGTGTAATGTAATAAAAGAAATATCGGTGGAGGTGAGAATTGAACACTGAAATAAATCAGCTAATATCAAGATAAAAAGTTGTATTTAGGCATGTAGCTCATGATTGAGTCACTTCATGCTCTTTCTATAGCCTTGTTGTTTCTCGTTTAAAATTATACGGAGTATACTGAATTTGGAGGATATCATTTGAAGTTTCACTAAAACGGAGATAATTTGCCGGAGGCTTTCATATCTACCGTCATGTTGGTATATTTCATCATTTCAAATTTTTGAATTAAATTGAAACTCAAAACACGAAAAGTGTTTGCAGTTTGTACCCTAAGGATAATAGTTACTTCAATCTTCGTTTATACGATGTAAAAGACAACGCGAGCTACAAGTAAACTTGCAACATGTTGATTACACATATCTTAAGTCACTAAACCATGCCATAAATAGTTGCGGTAGCGTATTACACATCTTGTGTTGAATCAGGCTGGTATTACAAAATAAACAATTAATGGATAAAATAAATATATATATAAAAAAAATATAATCTACACCTCTCCATAACTAAACACCTCATTGTTATATTAAACTACTTAAAATATTTCCGCAAATTTAAAAGTTGACATTTCTATATTTCTCATATTGAAATTTACTTTTACTTTTTCCTCTCCGAATCCTTAATAAAAAAAAGAATACCTTGCTTGAACCTCAATTTAAGCATCATACTCCCCCCAATACACCCAATTCTTTACGTGTGAAGATCCACTGCAGTTGTAATATGGGTGCATTTGGTGCATTTAACTAGGAAATTATGGGAAGAGAGAAGTATGGTAAATAAAAATATATTCTCTTCTCGTGATAATATCTTTCCTTAAGTAGT
>JAUEKU010166431.1:0-11676 GCA_032274805.1 Gypsophila paniculata
ACGTTTTTGTTATAACTTCTGATACCGCTTGTTGGTATGATGCTAGTCTGATATTCGCTCTTTCCCTGACTTCGTGCACTGTATCCAGTATGTTAGATAATAGTTCAGAATTTGATTCAGTAGAATTCAGACCATACCTGGATGTTGGAACAACAATTTCTACGGGGAGGACTGCTTCACAACCATATACCATTGAATAGGGGGTCTGTCCTGTAGCGCGCTTCGGTGTAGTCCTGTCTGCCCATAGAACTAGGGGTAGTTCTTCTGCTCATCTGCCCTGCTTCGCTTCTAACCGCCTCTTAAGACAATTAACTACAATTTTGTTGCTGGACTCCGCCTGTCCGTTAGCCTGCGGGTATCTAGGCGTGGAAGTTACCAGGTGGATATTCCATTGAGCGCAAAATGTTCTAGTCTTGTTGCCCACAAATTGTGTTCCTTTGTCGCAAACGATTTCTGAGGGTATACCATACCTGCATATTATATTTTTCCTAATAAAAGAAATTACATCCTTTTCTGTTACCTGTCTGAATGCGTCTGCTTCGATCTATTTAGAAAAATAATCCGCCATTGCCAGCATGAATACCTTTTGTCCTGGGGCTGTGGGTAGCTTTCCCACTATATTCATTCCCCATTTCATGAAGGGCGACGGTGCCAAGGTTGAGTGTAACAACTCTGCCGGTTGGTGAATCGTAGGGCCGTGCTTCTGGCAGGACTCGCATTTGGTTGAATATTGAATGCTGTCTGCTTTCAGGTTAGGCCAGTAGTAACCCATCCGCAGGACTTTATTGGCTAAACTCCTTCCCCCTGTGTGGTTACCACATTGCCCATCATGAATTTCTGCCATTATAGTTTTGGCCTGGTTTGTCTCTAGGCACCTTAGGTATTGTCCTGTACGTGATCTTTTGAAAAGAACTCCTTGGATAAGTGAGTAGCTGGCTGCTTTGATCTTGAAAGCTCTGGCTGCTATCTTGTCACCGGCCAATTTGCCATCCTACAAGTATTCATAATATGGTTTGTCCAGGTTTGTTCTGCTTGTACCCTGTTCTGGAGTACTGTTTCCTTCTTCTGGATGACAGGTTCAAAAATATGCACAATTGGAATAATGTCCAATTTTGTGGGATTGAAGGTTGATCCGATGTTGGCTAGAGCGTCTGCCTTCATATTTTTATCTCTGGGAACTTGCTCAACAGCAAAATAGTCAAATTTGCTCGAGATTTGTTTTAATAAGTTTAGATATGCGATCATTTTCGAATCCTTCGCTGCATAACTACCATTTATTTGATTAGCAATTAATAAAGAGTCTACCTTCACTCTTACCCTTGTCACGTTCAGGTCAAGACAAATATTCAAACCTGCAATTAATGCCTCATATTCGACTTCGTTGTTTGTGGCTTTGAAGTCACAGGATATGACCTGGGCTATTATGTCCCCCTGTGGCGATTTCAGGACTACTCCAATTCCTGTTCCGTGAATGTTCGCTGAACCGTCGGTATGCAACTCCCAAGTATCATCATTCTTTTAAAATAGAAATATCTCCTACTTAGCTGTTTCCTCCAGGGTATGAGTGAAATCAGCCACAAAATCTGCTAGGGCCTGTGACTTGATGGATGTCCTGGACTTGTAAGAGAAATCATATGTACTCAATTTTATTGACCACTTGGACATCCGTCCTGACAGTTCAGGCTTCGTTAATACTATCTTCATGGGCACGTTAGTTCGTACAATAATAGGACGCGCTTCAAAATAAGGTCTTAATTTAGTGCAGGACATAGTCAAAGCTAATTCAAACTTTTCTAACAATGAATACCTGGTTTCGGCGTCTAACAGACTTTTACTTACATAATAGATCGGGAACTGCTGTCCATCTGCTTCTCGTACTAGGACTTCGCTTACAGTTGATTCTGTGACGGATAAGTAAATTATCAGCGGTTCTCCATACTCTGGTTTAGACAGTAGTGGGGGTGTAGATAGATAATTCATCAGCTCTTCGAACTCCTGTTCGTGTTCTGGCCCCCAGCTGAAGCGTTTGTTTTTCCTTAGCAGGTCATAGAATGGTTTGCATCTTTCCGATGACCTGGATATGAATCTATTCAGTGCTGCTACCCTGCCGGTTAGCTTCTGGATATCTTTTGGGGACCTAGGGGAGCTGAGGTTCAGGATTGCCTTTATCTGCTCTGAGCTGGCTTCTATCCCTCTCTTTGTTACCATGTAGCCTATAAACTTCCCTGTAGTCACATCAAAGTTACATTTTGTAGGGTTTAATTTCATATTGTACCTTTCTAGAATCTGGAATGCTGTGTTCAGGTCCTGAAAGTGATCTTCTGCCTTTTTTTGACTTGACCACCATATCATCGATATAGACCTCCATTGTATCCCCGATTTGTTCCCTATACATCATGTTCACTAGCCTTTGATATGTTGCACCTGCATTCTTTAATCCAAAAGGTATTGCAGTGTAGCAGTAGATCCCTCGTGTTGTCATGAACGCTGTGTTCTCCTGGTCTGGCGGGTACATTTTGATTTGGTTAAACCCGCTGGCCGCGTCCAGGAACGTTAGTACTTCATGTCCTGCTGTGGCGTCCACCATTGCGTCTATGTGTGGGAGCGGAAATGGATCTTTAGGGCGGGCCTTGTTGAGATCTGTGTAGTCGACGCATACTCTCCATTTCCCATTCACCCCCACGACATTTGCCAACCATTCAGGGTACATCACTTCTTTTATCATTCCCATCTCTAGGAGTTTTCTAACTTCCTCGTTGACTATTTCATTCCTTTCTGGGGCAAACTTCCTACGCTTTTGCTGCACAGGCTTGAAATCCTGGTTAATATTTAATTTGAGCGTAATCACTTCTGGACTAATGCTTGTCATATCCCAATATGACCACGCAAAATAGTGTTCCTTACTCCTCAAGAATTCAATTAGAGCAGGTCTGATGGGCTTAGGAGTGTCGGATCCCACCAGTACCTTCCTTTCAGGACAGTCTTTTCTTAAAGTTATTTCATCTGTTTCCATTTTTGCAGTATAGTCTTTTGTTTCTAAAGAGCGATCTACTGTCGTGACAGATTGCTTTAATTACTATGCGAGGGACTTACCTGAGCAGGAGGGTTTCAGAGCTATTCTGTAACACTCCTACGCTATTTGCTGTTCGCCTCTTACCGTTGCTGTCCCCCATTTTGTCGGTATCTTTACGCATTGGTGATATGTTAATGGAACAGCTTTCAGGTTGTGTATCCAGGGCCTGCCTAGAAAAACATTACAGGAGGATAGACAATCTATAACACAAAATTTCTCAAAAGAGGTTACTCCCTCGATGTAGGTTGGTAGCGATATATCTCCAAGGCTGTGCTTCGTTTCTCCGCTGAACCCGACCAGGACTGTCGTCCTTTTGATTATGTTGGACTCTTGCAGGCCCATCTCGAGCAGGGCATCCTTCATAATTATGTTGACTGAGCTCCCTCCATCTATCAGGACTCTTCTGACTATGCTGGTCCCAATTTGAATCTTGATCACCAGGCCGTCGTGATATAGTCCTCTTATGTCCTGGAGATCTACTTCGTCGAATATGATCAGCTGGACATCATCCAGTACTCCCGTCGTTCTAGGCTGACGATTTTTCAAGGCTACCCTCTTCGCTACAGAATAGGTTAGTCCACATCATTCCGAACTGCTAGAAATGAAATTTACCTCTCGAGTTGCAGGTGAGGGTATTTCTTTCATGGCTTCTGACTGTTCAGTCCTGGATTTTCTGTTCCTGGGAAGCAGATCTTTCAGATAACCTTCCTTCATGAGATGAGCCACTTCTCTTCTTAGTGCTATACAGTCCTCCGTTGTATGTCCGATGTCTGCATGGTAGTCACACCATTTGGTCGTGTCTCTCCTGGGGTTTGGCTTTTCATTTTGTTTTGGCCATCTGACTGCCGGTCCCAATTTATCCATCTTGCACAGCAAACCTGACATATCAACAGAAAAACTATATTCGTAGATTGGGGGGCGGTATCCTGGACTCCACAGAATATATCTTGGCCATATTCACTACTACAAATTTAGTCTTAGGGGACGAGGCTTAGAGGACACTATAAAGCGGAACCGTCCTTATTAGGCTCAAAAAATTTGGCGCCTCAATTGAAGTAATAAAGACGACGGTTCCAACTAAACCCGTTCTTGTTGTACATGAAAGAGGACGGTTAAATTGACCAACCGTACTCTTATTGTCATCAAATTTGGGTGGGCATAGTATAGAAGACGGGTCCAACATGGACCGTCTTCATTGAAGCCCAACAAAGACGGTTGACACTCAAACCGTCCTCTTTGGGAAAGAGGAGAATTAGTTAAAACAAAACACACACAGGTCATATTTCGTCCCCTCAATTCAACCAAAGCACCAAAAGTCCAAAACCGCCACCACCACCACGCACTACGCCGCACCACCACCACTATGCTCCACCACCACCACCTCTACGTCTCCCCACCACACACTACGCCGCACAAACCGCCACCACCACCACCTCAATAAATTCTGTTTCAATGCCCCAATAAACCGCCACCACTACTTATTTGGTTGTTCTGTTTGATATGCTCTAAACTGCCGCCACCACCGCTACAGACCACCACCACTACTTATTACGTTGTTCTGTTTCGACACACCACCGCTGCCGCCACTTCGTCGCCATTCGTGTTACTTCGAATTGTGGCCTCTTTTGGTCTCTTTTGAATTGTGCTAGTATACGAACCACCGTACCACCATACTACGTGCTACTTCGTCGCCAAAGTATTTGTGATACAAAGTGGTGCTACTTCATCGCGTGCCTCTGTTGGCCTAATTCGCTTTGCCTTAATTATCGTATAAGTAACTTTCAATTTAGTTTGTCGTATAATTAATGTAAGTTATTTTTATTGTATTTGACTTTTGACTATGTTTTTGTGCATGTAGATGAATAACATGCAATCTCAAATGGATTATTTGGCTAAGAGAAATCAGATGATAACTGGTAAGAAACCAACTCCTGAGGGTTCGTTTCCTCGCTCCAAACCAAATGAAATTTTTGTAACGTTGGAACAATATTTGGAAAGAATTATCATTCACGCAAAATTGTATTTTAAGGTGCTCAAAAGGTTCTTTGAGCTGTGAACCAAAGCCCTTGATTCTTGGGGGCTTCTATAAAGAGTGTGACTTACATTATATTTAGCTTTTGCATATCTGAATTTAGGTATTTCAGTATGCGAGTGAGTCTTTAATGGCTTAGTTGTGTGAAAGACTCCATAGTGAATATCCTGCATGTATTCTCTGTATAGCATGTCTGCGTACGTTTTGCATCTTTGAAACCAAATGGTTTCATATCCAGGTCGAACTAGAAGACCCCGTTGAAAACATTGGAGCTAGGCTTGTCAGGGAGGCTGCTTCAAAAACTAATGATTTAGCAGGAGACGGAACCACTACATCCGTAGTCTTGGCCCAAGGGTTGATTGCTGAAGGCGTGAAGGTATGATGACTCAACATATACTTCGTGTTCCTCTGATGTCGTCTATTTCTGGTGTTGAATTGTTTCCTTACTAAGCAACTGTTATTTGTACACAGATTGTATTGGCTGGGGCAAATCCTATCCAGGTAGCCAAGGGGATCGAGAACACTGCCAAGAGTTTAGTGGCTGAGTTGAAGTTGATGTCCAAAGAGGTAAGCTTCTGCTCATATCTTATGTCTGGATATGTCGCAAATTAGTGTCTTCATCCCATTTATATTCTCCATATTTGACTTTCGTGATCAAATTATGTCAACTTTGACCGCTAAAATTTTGGCACGTTAATTTGTTAGCTGTGTTTTTTCTACATCATCATTTGAAAGTTGTCAATTTGTCATTGTTGTATATTACCTATGAGATAAATACAATGTTGGTCAAATTGAACATCATTTGAAAACGGAAATCGAATAGAGACTATGTAAATGGGATGGAGTAGAATTTTGCTATCGGGTATCATAGTAACCAAAATGATATGTGGATCCTGATGTGTAGGTGGAAGACAAAGAACTTGCAGATGTGGCTGCGGTTAGTGCAGGAAACAACTATGAGATAGGGTATATGATTGCCGATGCCATGGGAAAAGTTGGTCGCAAGGGTGTGGTAACCCTTGAAGAGGGAAGCGGTGCTACAGACAGCTTGTATGTTGTAGAAGGGATGCAATTTGACCGTGGCTATATCTCTCCATACTTCGTGACCGACAGTGAGAAAATGATTGCTGAATATGAAAATTGCAAGGTACATATCCCAATTTATATTGCATTTATACACCGTATACCCTTTTTGCTTAACTCTTGCCCCTTGATTGGATGGAGTGAAAGTGAGTGGGGATGGGAACGAGAGAAGGGGGTGGATGTTGCTTCCCTTGTTTGCACGGTGAGTTGGGTTGAAGTGAAACAGCAAGCTACTCAAAATCCTTTCCGACATTGGAATTTTATTGAAGGAAACGAACCTTACTACATTCTCCCTTCCCTCAATCTCCCTCTTCATATCTTATCCAAACAAGCGTTTGATGTCTTCGGGAATTGTTTTTGTGACATCTTTTTGTGGTTTTCTAGTTACTTCTCGTTGATAAGAAGATCACAAATGCGCGGGACCTTGTTAATGTCCTGGAGGATGCGATCAAAAGCAATAGTGCAATTTTGATAATTGCGGAAGATATTGAGCAAGAACCTCTAGCCACTCTCGTTGTGAACAAGCTCAGAGGATCACTTAAAATTGCTGCAATGAAACAACCTGGATTCGGAGACCGAAAGCACCAATATATTGACGACATCGCTGTCCTCACTGGAGGTTGTCTGATTCCCTGAAATCCTTTCACAGCTGAAGTTTTCCTTTAAAATATCAGGGTTTGACCTGGTTTGTCAACAGGAACTGTGATCAGAGACGAGGTCGGTTTGTCGTTGGACAAAGTTGGCTCGGAGGTTTTGGGACACGCTGCTAAAATTGTGCTAACTAAGGAGACAGCTACCATTGTCGGGGATGGCAGCACACAAGAAGCAGTTCAAAGAAAAATCGCCCAAATTAAGAAGCAAGTTGAGGTCAGACTCATGCTCGTTGTTTCGTTTGAACTGATCTAGATTCTCACAATGTATGATTTTTTGTGTAACTAACAATAGCTGTTGATTAACAGGATGCTGACACAGATTACGAGAAAAACAAACTAAATGATAGAATTGCAAAATTAACCAGTAGGGTTGCTGTTATTCGGGTATTATTTCCTGAGCTTAAAACGTCTAAGATTTGTTCCTTGATGAAAAAAGAAGTTATCAACTAATTTAATTGCCAACTGTTTTGGTTTGTTATGCGTAGGTTGGAGCACGAACTGAAACTAAACTAAAAGAGCGGGAGCTGAGAGTGGAAGATGCCCTTAATGCCACTAAGGTATCCTACGGAGTACTCTGTATTAATTAATACTCCATTTGATTACATTAGCACTGTATTATAGCGATTGCTGACATGAAATATTTAAATCTTGACAGGCAGCAGTAGAGGAAGGCATCGTTGTGGGTGGAGGCTGCACCTTGTTACGCCTTTCATCTAAAGTGGACGCCATTAAGGCAACTCTTGAAAACGATGAGCAAAAGGTTATGTCCAAATTGTTGAGAGGCCTCTCATCATTTAAAACTTTATGAGCTATATATAAATCTCATATAATTTCGACTGATAGTGACCAATTTTTTCAATTTACAGCTTGGGGCTGATATCGTTAGAAGGGCGCTTACATATCCTTTGGACCTGATCGCTAAGAATGCAGGAGTTAACGGAGCTGTTGTGACTGAAAAGGTACATCAAATGGTTAATCAAAAGCTGTATCAGCAAATACATGCCTTGTGGCTGAATCCTGTTTTTGACTTCAGGTGCTTTCGAACGACAATCCGAGCTTTGGGTACAACGCTGCAACTGGAAAATACGAGGATCTCATGGCGGCTGGCATCATCGATCCCACCAAGGTTCGATATATTTAGTTCTGAATTTGTTCTTCATGGTTCCGGTTGATTAATCTATCGCAGTTGGTTGCATTAGCTTTCTTATTTGTCGTCTTAGTCAAAGACAATCTGTGGCACTTCTTTGCATCATATGGCATTTCTCGAGTCTTATTGTGAAGGACTGTTTTTGACACAAAAGGTGGTGAGATGCTGCTTGGAGCATGCTGCTTCCGTAGCAAAGACGTTCCTCACATCAGATGCTGTGGTGACTGAGATCCCCGAGCCTGAGCCTGTGGCTGCTGCAAGCCCAATGGACGACTCAGGTGTGTCGTCGTTTTTTCGTAAGCGAATTTCATCAGCTAGTAGGTTATCCAAGGATGGTGCTTATGACCTAAGTGCTAAACCTCTTCAAATTGTTGAAACAGCATTAGAACTGCCCTTGTGACCCCGTTTACTCAAAAAAAAAAAAAAAAAAAAGAAAACTCATGACGTACTGTCAATAACTTCTAATTTCAGTTTTCTGAGTCGTATTTATAATTTTTTTTTTTTGAAACTCAGGTTATTGATACTAAGATCAGGCTTTACCCTCAATCACGAGCCATTGAGAACATCGTGCTCAGCAATTGTAAGGTACTCGAGAGATTTGTACAGAGCATGGATGAAGCTCGGCATGGTGCATGGATCAGGCAACGATCAGTATGGTCATATCACGATGTAATACTACCGGCACTTCCTTGTTTAGTTTAGTAGAGTGAATAACAGACCCAATTTTGACACGACTTTAACCAAACTCTACACGATTTCACCAAATTGTTAATTTTAGCAATTATTGTTCAATTGGTATACTTTTTCTAATGTTTTTTAGAAACCACCTAAAAACGACATATAACTCGGATAAAAGTACATCCGATAAACCAGATTGGCTACTCTACGATTGAAAGACATGAGCTAATTGCAACAACAGAACGTACGTTAGCATCAGTAGAAACTAAATACTCTTTTGGTTTCGCAATAAGGTTCTTACTTTATGTTTGTGACCGTCTTATACTCTTATAACAAGGTTCACTCTTTGAAATACTTCGTGTTCAATATGTTCATTGCAAGTGACCTATCGAATGTCTTTTTTACTCGTATATGAACATGTACTTGTATAATTTACAAAAATTCCACTTTCGTATTCACAAATGTATATCTTTCACTAATTTACCGAAAATGCGCTTATTTTTTCCTACTTGCATATTTCTTTTTACATTTTCGTGTGCAAGTGTCATAACCTTTCTTAATTGTAGACAAACGGAATATTTTGTAGACACCGTATGTCCGTATCCTCCCAGCAGTCGCATATGCTAACTAAGATGATATAAAAAAATGTTACTCTTTGTAACATTCTCTACGGACTAACAACAAACCACACGGTTCCCGCTCCTTCCTTTCAAATCCAACTATTCTGTAAAGGTTAACGGTATTACTCCTCCGACTGTCAATTAGTCTTAGAATAAAATTTTGCAGGACTTCTCCATTCGAGTGTGGCCCAAGCCTCAATTTCACACTAATATTTATCCTCACAATGTTGACTAAAAGGCATTATTATGTGCTAGTGCAACTTCCAAGTACTGATTAGTTTAATTTAAGAAAAAATAAGAAGTTGCATTACGTGCATGATGTTATAATAATATTTGCATAATTACTTGGTGAAGTTAATTAATTACTACAACTACTTCATAATTTGGTCAATTTTAATTTAATGTTGACGCATTTGGCGTATATATTTACGCGTATTATTATATGTCAACGTGATACGCGAGTACGTATAAAAACCATCATCATTGTTTTGCATGATTATTCAAGAATCAAGATCTTCTTGACTACGCCTACACGTAATCTTAGATTTGGTAAGGTGGTTTATATTAAAATGGTTTATCTAACGTGTGTCACTGTGTCCAATAAGTACACGTTAATAAAGAATCTCTCTTATAATAAATAACAAAAGTCATTACAATTTAATATAGTTGTTTTTTTTTAATTCTTAATAATATGTATCCAGTAAACACACGTTAAAAAAACTGATACTCATATTGAAATATCTACTTTCTATAATTGTATTCGATGCATGGTATTTTATTGCTGAAGATATAGTTTACGACTTTACGTATAACGTTACTGCGTGCTTCTCGTTAGTAAGTTCATTTTTTTAATTATGGAGAAAACATAATCATTTTCATTGAATACGGTGTATGATGACATCTGCTACAACCTAAGGACTTTGTTTAGTGTGGAGCATTTTGATATTTGATTTAAGTTATTTAATATAAATTCTCGTTTAAGACGGGTATATCCGTATTAATTTTAAAACGAGTCAAGTATTTTAAAACAAAAACAAAATGCATAGGAAAAGCAAAATATTTATCTTATATGCACAAATGGGATGATACTTTACCCATTTTTTTCTTAAAATGAATATACTCGTCTTAAAAGAAACTTACTGTTTGAGTAAAGCTAAACGCGTACCATTGATTCCATTTTTTTTTGTGTATTCGCATACCGTCAAACATAAATTACTAAAAGAAAAGGAGCGACCGATTCATGTGGAGATTTTCTAACTAAAGAAAAAAGTTGGAGAATTAAAACATTTTTCATAAACAAAATAATACTGATGTATAAGAGTATTTAGTATTTAAAGGACATACGTTAAAAAAAGTGCGATGTATCATCCATGCATGCATTTCTCCATGTGCATGTTCCTCACTCGCTGGTCACATCTCGATAGGAAATAATTTTAATTTAGAGATTTATTAGTCTCTCCGACCCAATATGTTTGTCCCACTTTTCTTTTTGGTGTCACAATGTTCGCTGGTCACAATGTTTGTCTTATTTACAATCTTACTTTATTTGGCAAATAAACCCCATCATTTTTACTTATTTTTACATTATTTTAATCACTTACCCCACTTGTATATACTATTTTCTATGTAATAATCATATTTTGTGGGTCTTTATCATTGTTTAATATGATTCCTTAATTATATTGTGTCAAAAGCAAATAGGACAAACATATTGGTTCGAAGGGAGTAATTAGTAGTCGAGCCACGTATTGGATAGTGGGATCATCAGATCCCACAACTTTTGTGTTATCTAGTATTTCATTGACATAAAATCATTGAAATTGCATTTTAGTGGTTGTATGCTTCACCGTACCTTTCACGAACAATGCATAAGTTCCTGGCTACGCCACTGTTATTAATATATGATACTCCCTCCATTCAATTCCATTTTGTGCATGATGTCAATGCACAACTATTACGAAAATGATGATAACACATGTGTTAGAGTAATAAGTGGGTAGAAATGTAACTTTATTAGTCATGTTAAGTATCTTTGCAAATGGATGAAATAACTTTATTCGTCAAATGTAACTTTATTAGCCAAAAGTAACTTTATTAACCAAAAAATAGTTACCTACAAAATGGAGTTGAATGACCTGAAAAGAAAAGTGCACAGAATGGAGTTGAATGGAGGGAGTACTATGTGAAGAGTCTATGGATCGATAGATAAAGTTCCCAAGAGGGGGGGTGAATTGGGAACTCGAAAACTTTTCGAGATTTTCAATTAACCGAAGCAAAATTGCAAACATAAAAGATAAAACGATAAAAAGAAAGGTACGCAGCGGAATTTTTAAGGTGGTTCGGTCTCACACTCCGAGACCTAGTCCACCGTTATCTTATTACTTTAGTAC
>JAUEKU010166442.1:0-11675 GCA_032274805.1 Gypsophila paniculata
TCGCCCGCGCAAAAAAAGCGACTGAGCGTTGCGACTTCCACCTGGCGACTGAAGTTAGACGCCAATTCACTATTAGCAACTAATAATGGTCGCTAACAACGGTCGCCCGTATCGTGCATTGTTGTAGTGCACTTATATGAGATGATCTCGTAAAAAAGTATTTTATTTTTACGTATGATATTGTGATAGTTTTTGAAATAGTGGAATTAATTTGGATGCAGCTAACAAAGTTTTAAATTAGAGATATTTTTTTGAATAAGATTGATGGACATATATTGTGAATTAATTGTGACTAAAATGTAATGATAAATATTCTTTTTATGGTAATTATCAAATAAGATAATAAAATAACTTTTGAGTACGATGATTTATTAGCCAAAAAAATAAAAATTCTACCAAGACACATGATCACATAAAAGTTAAAATAATTACTTCCCAAATTATTATATCTAAATATATCTCTATCTTGATTTATTTATTCACATATAAAAAATCCGCAACTAAAAAAAACCCTCAATTAAAAAAAACCCCTTAATAATTCACATACATCATCATTTTTTAACCTATATTTCACCATCCATCTCCAAGCTTCTTTCATAAGTTACACCGACTTCAAAAGTTACTGCTCGAACAAAAATTTCGCGCGAAGTTTTCGATCACAACCGTCACATTTTCTTTTTGGCTGCCGTTTATTTTCCCCAATTCACAATCGTCCTGCCTCGCCTCTGCTCCGTCTTTCAGGTTTGATTAATTACTCTCTTCGTGCATATTATTGTTGGTGAAATTCATAGAATTATTGCTATCAATTTCTAGTATAGATAACTGTTGCTATGAATTGCTGTCGTGCACCATTAATTCTTTCTCTGCATGCATGAATTGTTGCTACTTATTGCTTGGTTTTTTTAATTGTTAATTATATTTATTAATTGACGACTCACTTTGGATGTCATAATTAAGATAATCTCAAGGGAGGATAAAAGCATGAACTTCTAACAGTTGTCTTACATCGATTTTGTTCACTGCGATTATAGCTTGAATTTTTCTCTAAAATATTGGTATGTAGATATGGATCGAAGATGGATAACAATGTCAAAACCAGGTGACCCTGAATATATAGCTGGAGTAAAGGAATTTATCAATTTTGCCGTCGAGAACTCTAGAGGTCGAACTAGGTTACCATGTCCTTGTTTTAGGTGCCATAACTTTCTGCATAAAAGAGTTGATGAAATACTGAATCATCTGAGTAAATCGGCTTTTGATAAAACATATACTGTTTGGATTTGGCATGGAGAAGATAAAGAACAACCTTTTGGGAACAGTATGCATAAAAGTCCTAATATTGATGACAGTGATAGGATGGAGGACATGTTACGGGATGTTCAGGATAAGTTTGTTGAAAATCCCGCTACATTTGAAACGTTGTTTAATGATTCCGAAAAGCCCTTATACACAGGTTGCAAAAAATATACAAGATTGTCAAGTGTTCTTAAATTATATAATTTGAAGGCAAGTCATGGGTTGAGTGACACAGGTTTTACCGAATTGCTGGAAATAGTGAAAGATATACTTCCGGATGATAATATCCTTCCGAGTAGGACATATGAGGCAAAAAAGATATTGTGCACAATGAGTTTGCCTTACGAAAAAATTCACGCTTGTCGAAATGATTGTATATTATTTCGTAATGTGTATGAATCATTAAAGAGCTGTCCTATTTGCAATGTCTCACGGTACAAGAAGAAAGAAGAGCCGGCTAAGGTTTTGTGGTACTTTCCTATTATACCCAGATTTAAACGTCTATTTTCGAATGCGGGAGACGCAGAAAAGTTAACATGGCATCATAATGGCCGAATTAAGGATGATAAACTTAGACATCCAGCCGACTCACCGCAGTGGAGGTTTATTGATGGAAAATTTCCCGAGTTTGGTAATGAAGTACGAAACCTACGTCTTGCATTGTCGACCGATGGTATGAATCCATTTCGTTCTCTTAGTACAACCTATAGTACTTGGCCAGTAATTTTGGTTACCTATAACCTACCTCCTTGGCTATGCATGAAAAGAAGATACATGATGCTTTCCTTGTTAATATCTGGCCCGAAACAACCAGGAAATGACATCGACATGTACCTAGCTCCCCTTATCGATGATTTAAAGATGCTATGGGAAAAAGGCGTACATGTTTATGATGCATCCCGAAATGATACATTTAACCTTAGAGCAATGTTATTTTGCACCATCCAAGATTATCCCGCATATGGTAATCTATCTGGGTATACCGTTAAAGGAAAATCACCTTGCCCTATATGTGAGGAAGGTACAACTGGAAAGTGGCTTAAATCGTCTAAGAAAAATATTTACGTTGGACATCGCCGATTTTTGCCAATGGATCATCCTTACCGAAAGTTGAAAAAGGCCTTTAATGGGGAACAAGAATTGAAAGGACGTCCAAGAGTCTTAACTGGCATAGAGGTGTTTGAAAAAGTGAAAGACATCCCGACTATATTTGGAAAGACCCATGGATCCACCCTTCCTAAACAAGGCTATAAGAAATGTTCACAGTTATGGCGCCTACCTTATTGGAGATTTTTGTTTGTGAGACATTCTTTAGATGTGATGCATATTGAGAAGAATGTGTGTGATAGCTTAGTTGGTACCCTTTTGAACATTCCTGGAAAGACAAAAGACGGTGTTAGTGCTAGATGTGACTTGAAAGAAATGGGGATTAGAAAAGAGCTACACATTGTTGAAAAGAATAGCAAAAATTTTTTGCCTCCAGCAGCTTATACAATGTCGAGAAAAGAAAAAAAGGAATTTTGTGAGTGTTTAGTTGGTGTAAAAGTCCCTGAGGGTTATTCATCTAACATCAGAAGTCTTGTTTCGATGGAAAATTTGAAACTTGTGGGTCTTAAATCTCATGATTGTCATGTTTTGATGCAAGACTTACTACCAGTGGCTATTCGCTCAATTTTACCTAAAAATGTTCGTTCTACTATTATTAAATTGTGCTCTTTCTTTAATGCCATATATAGCAAAGTCATAGATCCTAAAGACTTGGATTCTTTGGAAAGTTCAATTGTAGTCATATTGTGCCAATTAGAGATGTACTTTCCTCCGTCGTTTTTTGATATCATGATTCATTTGACCGTTCATTTGGTGCGGGAGGTGAGATTTTGTGGCCCCGTGTTTTTGAGAAATCAATATCCTTTTGAAAGAGAAATGAAAACTTATAAGGGGTATGTAAAGAATCACTTTAGGCCTGAAGGTTGTATAGCTGAGCGCGTACTTTGTGAAGATGCTGTCAAATATAGTAGTGAATTTCTAGGAAATACGAAGACATTTGGACTTCCTGTGTCACGACATCGTGGAAGAATTGAAGGAAAAGGGACTTTAGGTTATAAGCAACGTGACTTGTCTCATGAGCAGTGGCACATGGCTCACACGTATATTCTTTTTAATGAGGATGAAGTTACACCATATATTGAGAAACACCTTGCTTTCTTACGGCACAACAATCGAAGAGCAAATGAGAAATCATTACTAAGCGAACATGACAAATCATTCAGGAGCTGGTTGAAGGAAGTCATTAGGAAAGAAAAAGATTCATCCCATTCCATATCTGATCGACTTAAGAATTTAGCGAATGAACCTAATTTCAGTGCCTCTTTTTATTCTGGATATGTGATCAATGGTTGCACGTTCTACACTACTATACAAGATGAAAGCAGTACTATGCAAAATAGTGGGGTAACAATTGAAGCTGAAGCTATGCATTTTGCTACTGCTAAGGATCAACATCCTGTGTGTGGCAAAATGATTTACTATGGGGCCATACAAGAGATCTTTGAGTTACATTATTTTGGTTTCTCAATACCAGTTTTTAAATGTAATTGGGTAGATTCTCAGGTTGGAGTTGAGTATGACGAGTTAGGGTTCACTGTGGTTAACTTTCACAAACTTGGTTACAAGGAAGATCCATATATTCTGGCTAGTCAAGCAAAACAGGTATTTTATGTGACTGATCCAGTCGATAAAAGGAGGTCAATTGTCATAACACCAAGATCTCGACATGAGGTTAATGATTATGATGAGGATGTTGAGATGGAAGAAAGGTCAACAACTAAAATTTTTCAAAATGAGAATTCTGTTAATGATGAAGGTGAAGAATCATTGACTTATGTACGAGAGGACCATGATGAAGGCGAATGGGTTGACAGTAGTAGTAAAGTGGGCAAAAGTTTAAAACGCATTCGTCAACATAATTGAGGTACATTATGAACTATTATAATACTGTGACAATAACTATAAGGCTCCAATATTTCAATTCTTAAGTAATAGGTTCTGCTTTAAGTTTTGGTTTGTTGATAGTTATCGTGATGATTTTGTGTTACACTGTGACAATGTAAATTCTTGAATGCAATATGTATAGTTTAGTGTTTCACTGTAATGTAATATTTTTTATGCTCTAATGTCAAAGAAGTTAATTTATTTGTGTATAATTGGTTTTTGTTTGCATCTCTATAGGTACATGGCGAATAAGAAAACACAGGACAACTCGTTTGGAAATAATGCTAGCTCTTCTGATGATGATTCTGATGATGAAAAGTCTAACCGTGATGATGAGAGGGGTCGTACCATTCTTTCTAAGGTGGGGATGGCAATTCAAAATGGGACCAAAATTCCTTTAGATTGGCATCCAGTTCGTAAGACCCCGCGCGGAAAGAACAGATCGTCTTTCAGCTCCTATATTGGAGTGGTTGTTCGGGAACGAGTGTGCATCACATACGTCAATTGGAAGGATGTTCCGAAAACTCTACTTGACGAGTTGCATGAGTTAATCGCGGTAGGCACTTATTTCTTGACGTAGTAGAGTTAAGTTGGAATAAAATTAATTAGTGTATATATATTTGTTCTGTTCTGCTGTTTTTTCTCACTGAAAAATGATTCTCCTGACTGACATACAATAATATTTTTTTTTCACAGAAGGGTTTCACAGTACGAACAGACCGTAAACAGTGGATCTTATCTCGAGCTTGCGATCTTTGGAGAGGTTTTAAGACAAGATTAAGGAAGCGGTGGTTGTATAAGAAGTCGGGCAAATTAAGAAATCGACCACCATGGAAATATCCGTGGATAATTCAATCTGTTTGGGATAAATTTAAGGAACTGTGCACTACTGAAAAGTTCAAGGTTTTAGCTTTCATATATGTATTGCAGTTTATATTTTAATTTTCTTTTAGAGAATAAATTATGATGTGCTCTTACCTTGATATTTTTCTTTTTTTGCTATCTTAAGGAGATAAGCGCAGCTAGTCGAAAACGATCGATTCTCAAAGATTCAAGTTATCGAGGAGGCCGCCTCGGTTACCAATATTATGAAGACGAGATTGTAAATATTGCGAATATCAGTTAGTTCATAAGTTTGAGTCAATTGATTAACTATTGTCACTAATACTTTTACGTTTCCATATAATTTCAGATACAAGAACATTTGAAAAAAGGAAGACATATCGATCAAGTACCTCGACATGAGTTGTGGATTAGAGCTCATTCACGTGCCAAAAATGGAAATCAAACGTTCAATAATCCAAATGACTATGAAATTGCCAAAGAAATTGTAATATGTTTATTGTTTTATAACATTGTTTAAATTTAAATTATTGTCATATATGCTCACTGATTTTTGGTGTTTCATGAACGTCATTTTAAGAATGCATTGACGACAATGGCTGAAAGAGGAGAAATTGTCTTAGAGGGTGGTCGAGATGATATTTTGGCAAGAGCACTCAAGAAGCCAGAGCATGGTGGACGTGTCAGGGGCATCGGATCAGGCATCACAAACACAGAATACTTTGGATTTTGTAGAGCGACACCACCTAGTGAAATGCGTGCCGAATTAAATAGTTTAAGGTCGGAGGTTGCAGTTATGAGAAATACCAGTCAATTTATGATGACTTTTATGATGTCGTGCTTGGACCAGGACCAAATGATGCAATTCATGGCCGGTGTAAGCCAAATAGGAACTTTTTGTAGCCAAGGCAGTAGCCAGTTTCGTCGTTTTCATGTTGATACCAATGACCAGCATGGTGCGTTGAGTCGTTTTAATGCTGCTTCCAATGACCAGCATGATGCGTTGAGTCATCCAAATGTTGATACCAATGACGGGCATGGTGCGTTAAGTGGACAACAAGGTATGGCAGATGGTAATAATGTTGGTCAATTTGATGCAATCAATGATGATGACAATGGTCAGATTGGTTCTATGGGGGGGCATAAAAATGGCTTCTTTACCCAACTTCTAAATAACGGTGATGATGGATTTACACAGTGGTCTAAAGGTGACGATGGGTTCTCTCAATGTTCTAAAGGTTTGCTAAATCCTTCCAATTATTCAAAATCTCGTCCTCAATACAAAGAGAACGAGTTTGATCAACCAAGCACTTACTTTGTTCCTTGGCCTAAAGATAAAGCTGGTGGAACTGAGCACCAAAGTAATGTCCACATTCAGAAGCCCAGCCCCGTTTCCTCGGCTGATCTTCCTGACGAGATAGACTATGACACTCCTATTAGTAAGCGTATAATGCGTCAGGTATGTACCATGAGAGCTTAAGCTTTATTTACCCAAACCCTTTAAAATGGATTTATGGATAGTGTGGTAGTAACTCTTGCCATTTTGTTTACAATTACACGTGTCTAACATGTTAATTCAAATCATATGGATTAGGGTGTTTATGAATGTTGCTTGGCGATCGAGAATGACAAAGGAACCCAAATTGTTGCAATTGGGCAAGTGCATATACCAGGGGAAACAGAGGTGACTTTGAATCATTTCAACACTTTGTCTCACGAGCATCGTCGAGTCACTGTTACCAAAGAAATTGTGCCAACTGCACCACTACCATGTCCTAATGACGAGTGTACTGTGGTGTGCCAAGCAAAGTTCACTTTTGTTTCTTGGCCAGCCCATTTAATTTTCGCAAAGAAAAAGGTAACGTATTTTTTATTTGTAACTTTTGTGCATAATCTCGAATTTATATTATGGTTTCAGCTATTATAGTAATACAAAGTCATCCCTATAGATGTTATATATTTTTTATCACAGTCAAACCATAAAATAAATTAAAATGATGAAAGCCTCGACATTCATGTGAGATTATAATTATATGGTACAGTTGGTGTTGCATAAATTCTGTAGACTTTTTTTGCCTCGAATTCTGAACATTCTTTCAATTGTGCTTTATTGTACCTCTTCCCAAAAACAGGTGTTATATATAAAATGAATGGCATTAAATGTTTTTCTTTCCTTCTAAATGTTTGTGTTGTGTATAAGCTTGATATGCAGCCAACAAAAGCCGTCTCACAATCACCATCATCAGAAACCTCAACCACTAAAAAACGCAACGTCAATGATAAAGATCGTGTGAAGTTGAATTCGACGTTGTTGAAAGATTTGAGAAAAGAAGCATTGAGGTTGAAAAAGAGGAATGGAAACATAACAATAACCATCCCGGATAGTGTGTTTTACCACGAGCAAGAAGTCAGACTTGATTGTGAAGACCTGTTGGATTGGTGCTACCAGCGAGAGATCGGCTCTGCTCACATGTCGATTTTCATGAAGTATGTTAATAATAATTAATATGAGTAAATTTATCTTTCTGTTGATATAATCTATTGTTTTTATATGGTCATTTGAGTATTTGTTTTTTTTTTTCGGTAATGAGCTCATTTTTATATGAAGGTACTTGAGTGAATCATGTAAGAAGGATGGTGTATCAGGAGTGTACGGATTTTGCGACTCTAATTATATTTCCCCTTTAACTCCAACTATAGAAAATGAACGATCAGACTACTTATGCCGTGTTTTTGGGTGCAATGGTGGCAAAAATATTAATCAATTATTTTTTGCACCGTACCATGAAAGGTAAGTTTGTTTATGCAATACTTTAAATTTCTTACCAATTATGTATGTATATTTTTACGTGCACATACTAACAATTTTGTTGTAGTCGGCATTGGATGCTAGCTGCTATAAGTCCTTGGAATGGTATTGTTTTTTGGCTCGATCCTGCTGGAGCTGATATTATTAGTGAATTCGCTCAACGAACTATCAACGAGTACATGTCTTATTCGATCTATATTACCGTTTGATAACTTTCATAAATGTCTGACTATTTTTGTCATTAATTATTTACTTGGTGTAAATGTCTTAGGGGTATTTCAAAATTCAGTATTCTTCACCGAAAGAATATCACAAAAGTAAAGAAAAATTCGGTTAGGTGGAAGAAAATACAGGTATGTAAGACGAAATTCCTTATAGTATAACTATATGTGACGATATTTCTATTCAATTTGGTATTGAATATAATTGATTCATTAGAACTACATGAATCAAAACAGTGTCCTGTACAAATCCAAGGCTCGAAGGACTGTGGATATTATGTATGTCGTTACATGATTGAGACTATTGCAAGCAGACGACCATTGATTCCTGATGAGGTAACTTTTGGAACACATATTTTTTACTTCTCCGCTATGATCATTTGTTGTTAACTTTATAATCCAAAACAGTTACCCGCTCGACGCTCGTTTCATTAAATATCAATTATTGAGATGTTGGTTTCTTTGATTGTCAATTAATGAGATGTTGTTGTACACTACTATTGCATTGTTTTTCCATTTCCTTGTTAACTGTATGTGGTAATGTCACATGTAATTGATGACTATTATTATTGTAGTACGTACAAATTCATAATTGAAATTTATCATTGTTTAAATAATAATTGTTTGAAAATGGCTTGCAGTACTTGCCTGAATCTTCCAACTCCTATTCACAAGAGACTATTGACGAGTTGAGAGATATGTGGGCGGAATATTTCTTCAATCAAATCGAAGACGAGGAAGATGACTATAATGAAGGCGACAATAATATGGATGTTCAAAACAGATGATAAAATTGTAGCAAACCATTGTCGACTCTCTGTTTAACTTACTAGCTATTTAGTCCGTAGTATGCTTTCGTCCAAATTTAGTTAGAAACACAAATATTATTTGTGCCAACTTTTGGTCGAACAATTGATATTTCGACGAAACAATAGGCTGGGAAAATTATGTAGAACCAATTTTTGGTAGATATTAAAAATATTTGGATGAGTAGTATTTTGTTCATTTGTGTACGTACGTACAATTATGGCATGATCACGAAATTTGGCATGCTGGATAAGCGTCAGTTACCCTCCTATATTAAAGACACTGGTTTTTGGGTCCGGTTAGTTTAACATCAAAGACACCGGTTAGTAGGTCTGATTTATGGTAAAAAAAAATTGCACAGCATATACAAAAGAGACCATACATACGTGGAACTGGTGTGTTAAACTCACCTTAGAAACCAGTTAATATATGGAACTGGTATAATCCAAAGATATTGGTTTTGAGTTATAACTGGTTTCTTAAGTCTCATAAAGAAACCACTTCCCCCAAACGGTGTCTTAAGCTAAGACGCCTATGAGATATACACCAGTTGATAACTGGTTTCTAAGGACATTTTTGACCGGTTTCTCAGCCATTATTTGTAGTTGTGGAGGGAAATAAGGAAATTTTTGGAGGGAAAGTATTAGAGTGGTTGAGTTATTAGAAAATGAAATTTTGGAGGGAAACTATTAAAATTTTCGAGCCAAGTAGATAAAGCAACAAACCCATCCTAATCAGCAGCCACGTCCTTCATTAACGTCAACTATTTGACGGATTAGCTTACTAATCTACGGTTTAGAGCAAATAATGAAGCATAGTGGCAGCGGTGAGAATAATTAAAAAAATTGGGTACAAGTGAGAAATGTTAAAAGTACAGGGGTACCAATGAGAAAAACCCTTAATTAAAAAAGGTGTTTTTATTTTCTTATGATTCATTAACATTTGATGATTAAAAGTTTTTCCATAATTAAAAATATATTATACTTATTTAAGAAAATCCTAAAGAGTAATTAATAATTATGTATGTACCTATACGTTGCATTGTTTTTTCCATTATTACAAATATATTATACGGAGTACTTATTTAAGGAATATGTCAAATCCCTATATTCCTGCAAAAAATTATTATGGAAACTAAATATTCGACTACTTGTCATTTCATAATCCTAAAAATAATAACAATAATTAAATATACAATCCGAATTCAAAATGACCAAATCGTCCTCCGATTAATTATTTTTTAATAGGTTTAAATAAAAATCGATATTGCCATGTGGCGGCATATGATTGACGGTGTATGAAGATTCACACTTAGTCTTAAAGAAAAACACGGCGAGGGAGTAGTAAAATTCGTTTAGTGTTTAGATTACCAAAAACGCAATTCTCACTTGCGACACTATGCATATACGACACTTACCTTGTAACTAAAAAGTGACCGTTTTAACGTTTATTGTGATTATTTCTATACCTTTAAAAGTGGTTACATTTTACACAATTATTGATCACAATAAACATTAAAGTGGTCACCCTTTAGTCACAATTCATAAGAAAATCATAGTACGTGTACTCTGTATTATTTTTAAATGAAATAATTTTTCAAAAGAAGAAACGTGATTTTAAATACAATATCTATTACCAAGTATTTTGGGGAAAATATTTTTGAATATTTCAAAAAGAACATAAAATTGATTTTAAACTTAAGTACGAAGTATATAGAAATTAGACGACTTTGATTGAGTTCATTTAGAGCCATTTCAACTTCTAAGAATTAGTTTTCATGCGAGCTCATACTTCTACCGCAATGTTATTAATTAAATACAACATTGCATATTTAATTATTTTTGTAGATCAAGATAATTGATAGAGTTGACATAACTGTCATTTAAAATATATTTAAATTACCATTAAAAAAAATAAAAGTATTTATTTATAAATACCACTTTTTTATATAGTTTAGGAAAAAGGATTACACAACCGGTTGTAAAACAACCATCTTTAATTTCTTGAGCATTTTAATAATATTTTTGAGCATTTTGTGAAAATTTGTAAACATAACTCAAAAAATTTATAATAATACTCATAAATTTTATAATATTGCTCAAAAAAATGAAATCAATTGTACTATAACTGATTGTATAGTCTTCTTATTGATATTGTAGTCAGTTAAGTGTCCTTCATTGATCTACTATCTGTTCCTAAAATTTAAATAAATGTAAAACTTAACTATTAATCTATTATACCCATTATCAAAAAGAAAATTACATATTACATTTAACCTAAAAATGTAGTGTAACTATTTTTTTTTCTCCTTCCAAAGAGAAATCGTTGAGTCTTTTCGAGAAATTTTGTTCTTCACCATTTATAGGTAGTATAATTCATCTCAACGGGTCCTACGGTCTTTTTAAAGCATTTGTAACGTGTTAATGAAGAACACAAATTCTAATATGGGACGATCCCACATTAAAATTTATGTATTCATCTATAGTTTTTGAATTCTCTTTTAATTATTTTATTAGATCATAGTTTTATTTAGTAAAAGTCTCGTACTAATTTGTTAATGTGAGTCTGTCTCCCGAGAAATGAAAATAGGTAAGATAAGTGATAGATGCACATAGAGCTGTCAAGCCTGACCCGACCCGAGTGACCCGACCCGAAACCCGAGTAAACCCGACCCGACCCGACCCCAAAATACTGCAACTCAAACCCGA
>JAUEKU010166453.1:0-11675 GCA_032274805.1 Gypsophila paniculata
TCTGCTATGGTTAATTCTAGGGTTAATCCTCAGCATCTTGTTATTATGGTTAATGGTCTTATTGGAAGGTTGTTTTTACTTCTTTTGATTTATTTTTTATTCGGTCGGTTTCAGTCGTTTGTTTACCTTTGTCTGTTTTTTGAGAATGGGTGTGAATTGTGTTTTTTTATTTGGTTGCGAATATGATTTGATCAAGTTATCGTCCAATATTATTGGCTTGAACTGAACGTGTTCCCTCTTATTGGTTTTTGTGGATGAAATTATATTGTTTTTACGGAGAAGTGTTAATTTATGTCGATTCCCAAAATGGAAAGGTAGAAAGGTCAACGAGCCGATGATTGAGTAGTAGTAGTAGTAGTTGTGTATTAGTTGTTTGTGCTCTATTTAAGCTGCTAAATGTGGAAATCGAATGTGCTCAAGGAAAAATGTGGATATTTTTTTTAGGAAATAGGGATTGTTTGGTTAATAGACATGCTAGTTACGTTAGAATGTGTGATTCGAGTTTTGAAGAACGCTGGACTTAGAATATTTTTGTGGTTCGGGAAGTCCCAAGTTGCAATGTTCATGCAATATGTCCAGCTAAACACTAATAGTCATTGCCTCATTGGAAGTTCACTGTCTCACACACAAGTTGTGTGTGAGTGTCCCACATTGATATAAAAAAAACATAGAGACGCTACTGTATAGAGTATATGATCAACGTGTTAATGAGGCTGCCATTTACGTGTATGGGGATGAGTCGATAGTTGGCACAATTGCGGTACATTTGATCATCTGAAAAACGAAAATTTCTAGACTTCAGAGTAAGCCCATACATTAGTGACTTGTCGTCACACTTTTCTTGTTGCTTTCAGCTCTTCAGACTGGAAATTTGCCTCTGATCAGTTCGTCAAGCGGTTTCCTGACAAAGTCATGGTGCATCGTAAGTTCTTTTACATTCATCTTCGTTGTTATTCTTAATTCCTATTGTCGTTAGTTTTGTATTGTCTCTTGCTGGATTCTTCTTGAAGAACACACTTTTATGAGTTGAGTTTTACGCAATTGATGCCTGCTTCTCACCTTTACGAGAAGGCTGTAGTGAACAAGGATTCATATGAGCCGGCAAAACATTCGGTAGTCCACAATTCAAATATTTCTATCAAACTTGTTGGCAGTAGCTGAAAACTGTGTGCCTTCGCTGACTTTCCTAATTATGTTTCCCTGTGTTTTGATTTTCCTGAAAAAAGACTTCCACTATTTTGTCATTAACGGGATTATCTTTATGAATGCCAACATTTCTTACTTTTATCTTTAAAAAGGAAAAACATATGCCGGTTTATTTTCCTGCAAATATGTTTCCCATTTATCCTACTTTTGAACTTGTCTCTAGAGAAGGGCTCATGACTTTGTCTGCTCTCGAATCACCTGATAAATTTCATTGCTCATGTCCTGTAATAGCATTGACTATTTTGATTAGTATTCTTCTATATTACTGCTTTTCCTAAGGCTTCACATGAATCTTTATATAATTCATCTTTAATTTCCATTACATTCCGCGGTAGAAAAGAGGAGTTGAAAATGGTTCCAATACAAAACTAGGTCTTTATGTTCTATTGTGGCATATAGTTAATTAAAATCCTAGCAAAGCCGTCAATGTCAAAATATTCTGCTGCCCTTCTTGCTTGCAGGAAGTCAATGCAATACAGCTAAATTGACATTTGACGGTGTTGACTTGATGGGCGAGAGGCTTGCAGATGAGGTATTTGGGTAATAGTTGTTTCATCCTTCTTGCTTAACTCGCCTGTATCTACCTCCACTTACTAGAACGAGACTGTTTTGATAGTGGTACCCCTTACAGGACCTCTGATGGCGTCCATACATACTGCAGGTATTGACTGTTGTCAGCAGTAGGCCTGGGTTGGAGAAGATATCATTCATTGCTCATTCTTTAGGTGGACTTGTTGCGAGATATGCTATTGGAAGACTATATGAACCTTTGGAAAAGTCATATCCTCTGATTGCCGAGATTAACGGTTTTGGAGAAGAGAGTGTTATGGTAGAAAGGGTTCAGGAAGGTTTCGAAGGTAGAATTGCTGGTTTGGAACCCATGAACTTCATTACCGTTGCAACTCCACACCTGGGTTCACGAGGGCACAAACAGGTGCATATCATTAGCTGCACTTGAATAGTCTTTCTCATTCGAAATTTCTTCGATCACTTTTGGTTTCTATTTGAACTTGTTTTCTGGGGAAAACACATCAAGAGAATCTGTAATTTAATTTTTACGGAGTACTATTGAAAATACAAATCATGAACTATACATCAACAGCTTTAAATGTCTTCATACTTTTCCCTCACACTTAGGTTCATGATGATCCTCCAGCATAACATTTTAAGCTGATTGTTGTATAACCGAGATTCTGGTGTACTTTCCTTTATTCTCCATACCAAATAACGTTAGGGTTGTAAGCTTATAGCAGCGGTATTTTCTGTGTACACCTCGCGTACAAAATTAAAGAACTGTTTTAGCTTATTGAAATTTCATCATGGCTCATATACTAATAGTCTCGTTTTTGACTTCTCATCGTCTTCCTGTTTCATTCACAGCTCCCTTTTCTTTGTGGTGTTCCTTTCTTAGAAAGGCAAGCTTCACAAACCGCACATTTGATTGCCGGAAGATCTGGGAAGCATCTCTTTTTGACTGATGAAGATGAGGGCAGACCCCCTCTTCTCGTTAGAATGGTTTCTGATGCATATGAATTCAAATTCATGTTAGTAATATTGTATCTTACTCGTTTTTATCCACAGTTACATGGAAATTTGTACTTCAACGAAATCTCTTATTGAGTTGGACTTTTTGCAGATCTGCTTTAGGCTGTTTCAAGCGACGTGTTGCTTATGCAAATGCAACCTATGATCGTATCCTTTTGGTTTTTAAATCTTATATCTTGTGTGCATACAAATGTGACTATAGTCATTTAAATCTCGGTCTGAGACTTGATCCCCTAAATTGGTGGTAGTAGCTTGATCGCGATCATTTAGCAATTAATGTGGTCGATACGATGTTAAATTGTGATCGAGTCGACCTCTAAAATCTTGACAATCGGTTGTGCATTTGGGTCACAAATGTCGATAATCACGACTATTGTGCTTTAGAATGTGGTTTGTTCTTGACTGAGTACTCAGAAGTTGTTGGATGGAGCACTTCTTCCATCCGCCGGCGGCATGAATTACCAGAGGTAGTTCTGTCGTAGTTTGCTTATATTTTTATATGACATGTTTTTCAATGTATTTTCCTCCACCGTACGCAGGGAATTAAATAAAAGATGTCTATTCCTTCTTTTTCAGGCCAATTTACTTGCAAATGGTGAAAAGTACCCTCATATTGTTTACACTGAGCGTGATACTAAGGAAGATGCTCAACGGAAAGTGGTTTCAGATGTAAAAAATCAAATAAACGATTATGAAGGTGTGCTTTATTTTTTTTTTCTTTTTCTTTATTTTTTTGCTTGTTTTTGGTTGATGCTTTATCGAAATTATGATGCGTGAAAGTTAGTATCTTAACGTGTTTTTTCATAATGATGGATTCCATCTTCAAATATCACCATTCACAATATAGCTTTCTATTATTATCGAAGACAACCCTCTTTTATTTGACTTTGGGATATAATGGAATAAATCAAAATCACTCTTAAAGCTCTTGACAATTTATTTTATAAAAAATATTAATGACTTCTCTATCCTTTCGAAAGAAAGGTTGTATATGTCAACCCCATTGGGGTTACCTTGCATGGAACGGGATTTTTTTGGTGCTGGGGAATGATGTTGATAGTGATTTTTCTCGTTCCTTTTGTAGAGGAGATGATTATAGGTCTTAACCAAGTACCTTGGGAGCGTGTTGATGTAAGCTTCCACCAAAGTAGACAGCGCTACATTGCTCATAATACCATTCAGGCAAGTTATTATTCATATTGTCTTGCTACTGCACTCGTTTACAATATATGCTGCTTCGTGTAGAAGTATTGTTTATTGTTCGTCTTAAAACTTGCGAAAAATTATCAAAATCAGGGTATTTAATTCCATGTTCAGAAATAGAAAACTTTAACTATACTCCATACCAAAGAACAAATAATCTAGTTGAATTGCGGCTTCATTTTCTCCCATGCAATCGATAAAAGCTTTTCGATCTTTTCAAGTTGAAGCCCGTACTACTCTAGTTTAAATTGGTCCTAACCTAATTGTTTGCTTAGGTCACTACTCACACAAACAAAATAAAACCTGTCACCGGGTCTTGTCTAGGTCAGGCCAGCTATACGTGAAGGGAGTAGCGAGTTTGTATGCAGAAATACGATATACCATTTATTATCATCTTCATGGTATTTTGCAAGTTTGCGACTTCTAAGATCGTCTTGGCGTCTTTAGTAATGGAACTGCATTTTCATTGAATTGCAGGTCAAGAGCTACTGGCTGAATTCAGATGGTGAAGATGTGATATATCATATGATGGACAACTTTCTCGTCTAATTTCTCGATAGTATTCATCCTTCCTGGCTGTGGGCTATTTCATTGTGCTCCATAGTTCTTGATCATGTACATATCCGTCACATGTAAAATTTGGAGTTCATGCTCACAAATCATAACTTCAGTGGAAGGTCTTTCCAGTCCTGCAATTTTTTCCTTATGTTGTTTAAGGACATGGTCTTTGAAATTCTATGTGTAATCGGCGACAAATGGTTGCTTTTACATTGTAGACTTCGCTCGACGACTTTCAAGTCGATTTGTTGCTCATATTATGCGCCCGCTCATCGGATTGCATCTTTTGTATTGCTTGGCTAGTCTTGTTTGAATAAAAGATGTCCCAAGTAGAATGAAAAAGAAATCACAAATTTTTATTGACAAATTGCGGTTTGAAACTGTTGTTGGACATATAACGACCTTACAACGCTCAATAAGAGGATTATACACCCGAGGTAATACATCATATTCTAACTTTCTGAGTTTTTTCTTCAAGAATTTGAGTTTATGTTCACAATTTACAAAATACTCATAAACTTTATAATAAAACTCAGAAAAAAATTGACCTTGATGTAGTACATTGGATGTACCATCCTTTTTCTCTACAACGCTTGTACACCTCATCTACATCATTGTAGTAGTGATTTACGACAACAATTATACAAAATAATTACTACGGAGTAAATGACAATGGATATATATGTTGAAAAAGAAATACTCTATATGAATATAATAAAATCTTATCATAATAATTTTATTACAAAATCGTCTTACTTTATGATTTTCAAAAATCGTAATAAAGTAGGAGATAGAGTGATAGACATGGAATCAAAATCAAAAATCCACGTCAATGCAAAGATTGCAATAATAACACACTTTGTATACAATTTGGATAAAGTTTTAGATATATAAACAACGTTAATAAACAATATTTCTATAGTAGTACTCGTAGTAGTCGTCCTACTCATACCAAAAGACCAAAATACCCTCACAATCTTCCTTATAAATTGGCCTCTTCTGTTTCATCTCTACCTTTCTTATTTAATTTCCTCTGATTTCACCAAATTTGTTATTGCAATTATTGGTATTACTTTTCTCTTTAATATTAGAATCAATTTATTTACGTTATTATAATTTGATTGATGTGGGTATGTTTTTGTTCGGTCTGTGTTTGGTTCTATTAATTTGAATTTGCAGGTTGCGTTATCGTTCCGTCTAGTTGTATACGTTTTTGTTTAAATTGTTTTACTTTTACCTGATTGGGTACGTTTTCATTTATGTGTGTAATTTGTGACGGTAAGACTAAAAAGTACTCTTACGCCACTTCTTTTATTTTTATTTGGTGGAGTACAATTGAGTGGAACGGTGGGAGTAGTACACTAATTATTCATATATTTACGTTGTTTGATTTATTAGAATCACACTTTTCATGAGTACCAAAGCATGTATGGTATGTATAGTCACGAGTTATGGTTGGTTCTATTAATAATTGTCCATCGATTTGTGGTGAATCGGATTTTTTATCGTGTGCACGAACTCATAAAAGGAAATAATTTCCGAAGGTTCTTCTTAAAATAGTAGAAACAGTTTTGTATCTCCGTTTGTTATTATGGAATCTTTGACATTTATTTAGTTTTATGGTTTCTTATCGTGTGCTCTAAACGTAATGATTGAAAATCCGAAGTATTTATTAGCCATTTAAAGGGGAGGTAATTGGATTTATATTTCGTAGTTAGATTATTTTTGTATGATTTTATGAAGAGTAGTTTTCGTAGGTAAAAACGGTAAAAAAGCGATTTGAATCGTGAAATTGTAGTGTTACTTTTCGATTTCCTTTATCTGTGAGGTCGTCTAGGAAACTAATCGTACTTCAAACTTTTGCGAACAGAAAATATTTCGTGTTTTGGGACTTATGTAATGGCTAACTAAGATTCGTAATTTGTTTTTTGGTCAATGCAGAGGTGTGTACGTCGAAGCAAAATGTGTGTCCGGACGAGTCTTTTGCTTCTGTGTTGTTTGAATTTGGTTCTTTCCGTAGTGGTAAACTCGCGTCTAACTCTCCCTCGTTTTCTTACAAATGCCCATCTTGCTCAAACTAGTTAGTGTAGCTTATTGCATATATTTGAACATGAGTACAGTTAGCGGTTGGTCCACCGACTTGTCCAGCTGAGGACGTTGGATGTGGTGATGATGAATGGAAGGGGGAATTCTTCCCTGGAATCCCGAAGATTAAGTACGAGGTAGGCAATTCAGTGTCTATTATTTGAATGCAAACGGGATGATTCCGAACTTTCTCTTGTTTGTTAAGGCTTTTGATGTGACATTTGAGGAATGATGGTCATTGTAATTTGATGATATTAGGGGCCGAAAAGCAAGAATTATCTTGCCTACAAGTATTACAACGCTGAAGAGGAGATCCTAGGGAAGAAAATGAAGGTTAGATTCAGCAAGCTTTTAGTCAGACAGACCAATTCTGTTGCATATTATGGTTCTAACAATCGCTTTGTTGATCAAACGCACAGGATTGGCTTAGATTCAGTGTAGCGTTTTGGCATACATTCCGTGGAACTGGAGCTGATCCTTTTGGTGCTCCGACAAAATATTGGCCATGGGAAGATGGCACGAATTCCTTGGCCATGGCTAAGAGAAGAAGTAAGATTGAGACTCCTCTATCGGCTTAAGATCCTATGTTTTGGTATAACGAAGTTGATGTAATCATGCTTTCTTTCGTTGGCAGTGAGAGCTAATTTTGAGCTCATTGACAAGCTGGGAGTTGACTTTTGGTGCTTCCACGATAGGGATATAGCTCCTGATGGCAAAACTATAGAGGTGAGTTTGCTTGTGTAATTACCTCATTCTAACGCTCAATAATCCTGAGTTAAAACACGTTCGAAATGCTGGTGTTTTTCTTTTTCTTTATTTTTTTTTTGCTTTGCTTTGTCTTGTCAACCTTCGTCACTTATAGCAGTATAGTAGATAAGGCCTGTGGTAACGGTTGTGAGGTTGTACGTTTTTAGTGGCTTCATGACTGACCGTGCGGTAATTGCAGGAATCGAACAAAAACTTGGATGAAGTGATAGCTGTCGCCAAGGAACTACAGGTATAGCTCCTCCACATTAATATGTTGCGTTGTATGGTAGGTGATAGGAACGACAAAGCAACTAATAAATAATTGATGAGAAGAGGTTCAGTTTAAGTTTTGTTGCTTTTCCAAATGTTTAGGCCCCAGGAGAAACATAAAGTAATACGGAGTATTCAGGACTGCAAGCTTATAGTTCCACTCTTTCTTCCTCCCATAGGACTGAACTCATTTAGAACTGTCTCGTCATAAATTCGTAATGTCTGTTTGAACTTATACCTTGAGCATCATGAATGCTTTTGTTATTGTGTCGTGTCCTTATATTTCTACTGCTCGACTAATGCTACTGTGGTGAGGAAAATCACTTCAGTAGACCTTTGGTATCACTGGCGTTGCAATACTTTATGTGTCAAACTCGTGCAGTCTTGCTCTAGTTATGTTAGATTTTCAGTGGGAATCTGTCACATTAGCGTTTTTCAATATGACGTCTAAATTCGTGTACATTTGAGAGTAGGATGTGCTTCTATGTGATGCTTTTGAGTTTTAGATTTTGAATTGTTCTATCTGATTACCAGGGTAACAAGATTCGTCCATTGTGGGGGACAGCTCAATTGTTCCATCATCCTCGTTACATGCATGGTGGAGCTACAAGGTATGAAATGAATACATTTCTATCCATTTTTATTCGAGTAATTTGCTGCAGAGTGTGAACTTTTAACATTATGTTTCAGCACGGAGGTTGGGGTATATGCTTATGCTGCTGCACAAGTGAAGAAGGCTATGGAGGTTAGTAGTTTCTGTATAGTTGTCAGCGCCAGCAGATAGATCTAAATTAGAAAGTCTTGCTGATGTCACTTTTGTTAATGCTTACAATACATTATACAGGTGACCCATTATCTCGGTGGAGAGAACTATGTCTTTTGGGGTGGTCGTGAAGGTTATCAAACACTTCTTAATACAGATATGGGAAGAGAACTTGATCATATGGTATGAATTAAAATGTGGTCATTAGTCGTTTGTTGTAAGCCACTAGCCCTTGTGTTATTGGCAACGTTCTTATGAAATATATATTGCTGTTATGTTCCATAGGCAAGGTTTCTTCAGGCAGCTGTCGATTACAAGAAAAAGATTGGGTTTAATGGTAATGTGGCATTTGTATATTTCGTATCTTACATTGAATTCATGCGGAATTTGTACTTTGTTCTTCATGTTGATTTGAATTTTCCACAATTTCTTGTCAGGCACTTTGCTTATTGAACCAAAGCCCCAGGAACCTACGAAGCACCAGTATGTTTCTCATCTATACGGTCGTCTTTAATTCACTTGTTTAGATCCTGACTGAAGTAATTGTTGGCAGGTATGACTGGGATGCAGCAACAGCAGCTAATTTCTTGCGCACATATGGGCTACTAGGTAATCTCTAGATCTCTATTTAAACGGCATGTTTGGTTGGCTATTGGAACTATTGGGAAGTCCGAATTCCCATGGACTTTGTGTCCTAAATACCTGAAACATTCTCCCTATGTCTTCTAAATAAACATGCTTCGATCATTTTTTTTAAAATATATTATATGGAGACATGGAGTAACAGCCTAAAGTTTCTCCTCATTGCTTACGAATAAACATATACTTGGCATAAATATTTTTCCTTGGTTGGCATTGATTCACTCAACTGATAAGAGTATTTATCGACAGATGAGTTCAAGCTAAATATTGAATGCAATCATGCTACACTGGCTGGCCATAGGTATGTCATCATCCAACTATTTTACGGACTGATTCTTATGTGAGATCTTTGTTGCAACTTGCAATGTATAATTTTGATTAATGCAAAATGACATAAACATTCTGCAGCTGTCATCATGAGCTCGAGACCTCTAGAATTAATGGCTTGCTTGGAAACATCGATGCTAACACTGGAGACCCTCAAACTGGTATGTTTTCAAAAAATATATTCTATTTGTTCATTGATTCAATATATATCTTTATGGTGTCACAAGGTGCTGGCGTTTTACAGGTTGGGACACAGATCAGTTTATGACTGACGTCGCTGAAGCAACCCTCGTTATGCTCACTGTGGTTAAAAATGTATGTTTGAATGCTCGGCTTTGTTAAGGACGTAGTACTAGACTCCTAGGTATAAGACATTATTTGTAGGATTCTTGCACCGGAGTTATAATCAGTTTTTTACTTCTCGTGCAGGGCGGGCTAGCACCTGGAGGATTCAATTTCGATGCTAAATTGTAAATTTTTTTTACGTTGTATATGCTGTTTAGAACTTGAATTGATGTATTTTCTTATGTACATAGATGACCGATATTTGTTAGTTGAATATGTAGGCATTTTCTTTGTTATATACAGTTTTAATGGTATTTGACGATGCATAATGATTGTAATGTGTTTCAGGCGAAGGGAAAGCACGGATGTCGAGGACTTGTTCATTGCTCACATTAGTGGAATGGATACAATGGCTCGTGGACTCCGTAATGCTGCCAAGCTACTCGAGGTAAACCCTTCATTAAACTTTTTTCTCCTTTTCAAGGACATTTATGTGGTTGCTTTTTAAGCACATTGGTCCCTGTTACAAACGAGCTCCCATAAATGTCCACCCCTTACGTAGGAGTAAGTTCTTAGTTTAGGAGTTGCTTAATCGATGTAAGTTTTCCGGGGAATCGGTTTTCTAATTGGTAACATGGGATGACGTGTAAATGGAGTTGGGATGGGGCTCCTTCCACTAGAGACACCCATATTCATCTGAAAGTCATTTTTGTTTGTGTGTTGAAGGACGGATCGCTTACTGAGCTAGTGAAGAAGAGATATCAAAGCTTTGACTCAGAGGTCGGGGCTATGATAGAGGTAACATTCTTGTCTCACCATTAACAGCACATTTTACGTCATGTTCGTGTTCAAAATGTGATGGACTTGTCAACCACATCCTTTTTCAGGCCGGCAAAGCCGACTTCGAGTATCTAGAGAAGAAGGCCATCGAATGGGGCGAACCTAACGTCCCATCTGGCAAACAGGTAAGTCCTCATCTATGCCATACTCCTCGTCATTTTACTTGACTTTCTATACTTCTCTTAAGATCTTAACACATTTGTTTTATAAATTGCAGGAGCTGGCCGAGATGATATTCCAGTCCGCGCTATAAATGGTCCCCTTTAACTAGGCGTCGGAACCTTTTTCTTTCAATTAGATTGTAGGAATGTAATAATAGTAAGTTAATAATAAAAGGGGCTTACTCAAATGGTAGGTTAAAAACTGAGTGGAATGTAACTTAGTAAACTTGGAACTTTGTCAATTGACTCAATAAGTCTTTGCAAATTTCAAAATTGCAAGTAATTAATAATAGCGTAGCATGTGTTCTACTATTCCAACTTTTTTTTTTGCAATGCTCACTTTAAACGTGTTTAAGAAGGCTGACAACTCGACAAGTTACAAGTATATGTACGTCGAGCAGTCGGAATGTACTCTCTTTGTTCTATTTAATACGGAGTATTATTTTGACGTGAGCAGATGTAAAATCTTTGATAAAACTATCGTATGCATAAAATTAGAGATAAAACTAATTGTATGAATTAACATGAGTTGGAGTCAATTCGGAGCTCGATTGTATGAAAATGCCACACTAGCGCATATAGTCCTTCGTCTTTCCTATATGAAGTCTGAAGATTGTTTCGGCCATGGCTTTTTGGACTTACGTTCATTTCAATTTTATTCTCTACTTTGCTATTGGTTTTAACACAATTTTATTTTCCGCTCCAACAATTTTATTAAAAAAAAAAAAGGCTTTCCACATTGAATTTTAGACCAAAATTACCGCACTTGCTGCCAAAGTTGTAAAACGATTTTCACAAAACTTTATCGGTGCGTCTGTCTACTTGTTAGTAAAAGCTAATCATTTTTAATGCTTCTTGTGACCATAACGTTTATTGTTACGTACAACTTTCAAACCTCTAGAAATGATTATAATAAGCGTCAAATAATCACCCGTCGTACATAAGACCGTCCTGAACGAAAATTACAATTTTTTTTTTTTGGTATTCCTCCAAATCTATAGAACATAGTAATGACACTTCATCTCCATTGAGAGAGCTCCCTC
>JAUEKU010166463.1:0-20165 GCA_032274805.1 Gypsophila paniculata
ATTAGTCGCTAGTTGGTCGCTAAATGGAATTAGCGACCAAAATATGACCTTTAGCGACCAAATGAGTTGGTTGCTAAATCCCCTTTTTCTTGTAGTGCATATGAGTAAGGTAGAAAGAGTGTTGATTGGGTAAAGAGTATGGTGTGTGTAAGAAATGATCATGAAATTCAAATAATACATGTACTTGAAAAGACTTTGTGACAAAAATAAAAGAAGTTGACTTGTGACCCTCTCCTTGTAATGATCCGGCTGCTAGGGGCTGTTTTAGCCCTTAGTTTGCTTCCTAGTTTGTCTAGTTTGATTAATTGAGGAATTAGAAATGAGTTTAATTGACGGTTTTGAGTTCGGGCGATTTTTCGAGAAGTTATTGATAGAATTAGTTACGGAATAGTTATGGATAACTCATGACGAATCCAATGAGTCTAATATGTAATATGTTCTAATAGGAATTTAACTTTAAAGATGGGGCTCGATTTGAGTTTAAATAGGCCGAGTTATGATCGATTAGAATTAAAATGAATTAGATACGTTTTAGAAATGAATTGAATTCATAATCTACATATTACGTATTATGTATTTATAAATTTGAAATACGTACGTAAATTGTGTACGTTCGTATTTGATTAAAATATTATTAAAATAATACAATACGAAATTGTGTTACAGCCCTCCCCCCTTAAGAAAAGTTTCGACCCGAAACTTTGAAAAAAAGTCGGAGTAAGGTTCTAAGGTCGGGGTAGAGGTTACCTTGGTTAAACAGTTCGGGATGCTTTTCCCTCATGGAAGCTACAGTTTCTCATGTCTCTTGTTCGGACATTTGCCCCTTCCATAGCACTTTTACTAAGGGTATCGTCTTATTCCGTAATTTCTTATCCTTGCGATCCGTGATCGCCACTGGTAGTCCAGAATAAAGGAGGTTGGGTTCAATGTTTATGATGTCTAATGCGATGATGTGTGGGGGATCGCTTCGATACCTTCTCCATTGGAATACGTGGAACACGTTATGTACCTTTGCCAAATTGGGAGGCAGGGCTAGTCTGTAAGCGACCGGTCTTATCCTCTCTAATATCTCGTAAGGTCCCACGTACTTAGGGCTTAGCTTTCCCGTAATGCCAAATCGTCTGACTCCCTTCATTGGGGACACTTTGAGAAAAGCCTTTTCTCCAACCTCAAACTCAATAGGACGCCGCTTCTAATTAGCGTACGCCTTTTGCCTATCCTGGGCCACTTGCAATCTCTCTCGAATCACCTTGATGTGTTCGATCTGCTCTTGTATAGTCTCAGGTCCAACTCCGACAATATCACTAGCATCGTCCCAACATACTGTGCTACGGCACTTTCTCCCATAGAGAGCTTCGAACGGATCACAACCCAGACTTGCGTGGAAACTGTTATTATAAGAGAATTTAACCAGCGGTAAGTTTTTTCCCAGTTTGAAAATCGTACAATATAAATAATGATTAAACCAAAATGATTATAAGGGCGTTAGACAAAACTACCTCGAAAAGGGAGTCCCGAAAAAGCGATTACCGACACAGGCTCTACTCGGATCGATATAGGGCCGCTGCTGCAAACCACCAGGCCAGCTCACCCCAGGTATACCCGTAAAACCCAAACGCCAAACTCAAGCGGTACCCTCCTTCACCGCTGTCCTCGGTCAACTCGAAACCCAACCCATGAGCATAATACTCGTGTGCCCTAAGGACGCAACAAGACAAGTCCTCCCTGACCCATCTCGAAAATGATTTGTTGATGTTGTTGTCGATTTAGGGAGGGGGTTATGGTGTTTGTGGTTGTTATTAGGTGATGGTTGTGGGGTCGCGCAAGGAGAGGGACAAAGTGGCTGGTGGTGTTGCGCGTGGTGGTTACCGCCATGGATGGCAGAAATGAAGGTGTTGGGTAAGTATGAGTGTAGATGGGGGCTGGTGCTATTGTTGCACGCTGTTGTTGTTTGGTTATTGTTGTTCGTGCGGCGGAACGGAAAGGGACGGGGAGTCACAAGTGGTTGGTTGTTGTGGGTCGTGGTCGCTAATGTAGGGGACGAGATAGAGAGGGGCGGAGGTGAGACGATGGGAGTGACAATGTTGCTCTTGTGTGTTTTCGTTATGTTGAAGGATTGTCATTATTGTTGTTTTGTTGATGTTGATCTCAGTCTTGTTCTTGTTGTTGTTGTTATGAGGTTATTAAAAGGGAAAAGGAGATGAGAATAAGTGGATGGGGGTAAATGGAAATTTGGGAATGGATAAGGAAATCCCGTGTGTGGTGGTGAAGGGGGTCAGGAATCCGAGTGGGGATAAGAGTCGAGATGAGGTGTGGGACTGGAAATAGAAGGTTGACAATTTGACGTTGGGGCCAGCGATTACGGTTTGGTTCGAATTTAACGATTAAATAAGATTTGATATTGTGTACTTAATGAAATTGTAACTTTGTTAAATACAATTTTAAAACGTCGTTTAAATTAATATTCGAATTTCATTGAATAAAAAATTACAAGTACGTATTTGTTATTTTTATTTGATTGAATTAAATGATAATAAGAAATAAGAAAAATTTAAAATTGGTCACATTTTAATTAGTTAATTAAATAGAAATGTTTATAAGAATTTAGCTGTCTAATAAGTTTTAAATAATTCGCGAAAAATTTTGAGTGACAATTAGGGAATATTATTATAAAATTTTAAATTAATATTTTAAAGTATCGTAAAAATCTGTGTTGTTGCACATGTGGTATATGCTATATCTGTATTATACATTCTCTATTAAAGTTTCTGTTCATAATAAAATGAGACGTAAATTGTATATCTTTAGGCCTTGTTTGGATAGAGAGAAAGGGATGGAAGGGAAAGGGAGGGGGCCGAGTTTCTTTGTTCGGTTAGTAAAATGGGGTAGGAGATTTGGAGGGGAAGGGATGATGAATCCTTCCATTTTCCTCATCTAAGCCAATTTTGCATCCTCCCACAATTGGCAAGATTTAGAGGGAGAAAGACTTCCTCACCTTCCTCTCCCTCACTTTCTCTCCCCTCCCTCCCACTCCCCTCCCTTTCCCTCCATTTTCTTTATCCAAACAAGGCCTTAGTATATAAAGTAAATTGTACTTCGTATATCTTTAGTATATATCTATTAAAGTGACGTAGAATACATATACCAAACAAGAATAATTTTTAAAACTTGGTCGTCAACCACATACGAGTGTTCATTTCCCGTAAACATTGCCCTTACAGCCTCTTCGTTAAAACCAACAATTTTTTTTATGAAGGCCAAGATTTGCTTTTTTTTTTCCAACTCATGGGTTCTCATACCAATGAAGATATAATTCGTTGTTGAACACATGGTTCATCAAAAATGAATCAATCAGGTGAATCGTAGCTCTAGATCTACTAAACTCATACTTATTCTCTACAATTTGTTATCTGAGTAGATAAACTCATAGCAAGTAGTTCATATTAAGTATAAGAGCACGCTGAACAATGAAAATGAATCCAATAAACACAAGAGAACTCCATAAAAAAACAAAACTTTGAAAAAGGGTAATCTTTTGAAATCAAATCTTGAAAAGGTTGTTTACTTTGTCGATACATTTAAATACTAGACGAAAACTATGAAAATTATTACATATCATAAAAGAGTATACCTTGCATGCATTTGCTCATATATGGGTAGTACCCAAAAAGTGAAAAGGGGAATACCGGGAAGACAAACGAGCGTGATACATGAAACGAAAGACATACTATAAGGTTGTATCATTCACTCTCATTCGCTCTCGCCTCTCATTCCCCAAACCCTAACACTCTCGCCTCCTCTCTCTCATTCACTCTCGTCTCTCATCCCAGACGAAAGGCGAGTGGATGCGACGAATGTGTGAGTGATTGAGAGAGGGGAGGCGAGAGTGTTAGGGTTTGGGGAATGAGAGACGAGAGTTTAGTCAGTGTATGGGGGGAGTGAGTGTATGAGAGACGCGGAGTTTCTAGGGTTTAGTAGAGTGAGACGGTAAGAAATAGTGTAGGGTTTGGCCTTTGGGTCGGTAGGTTTTTATATCAGAATAATAAAGGAGGTTTCTCGGGTTTTAGATTTGGGCTTGCTTTAGTAGTCCCTCCTCTTCAATCCAAATTACCCACTTTCCGTTTTTGGCAAATACAAACCAAATTACCCATATCTTTTTTGGCAAAAGGAACCCTACAAATTACCCCTATAAAGTTACAATAAATACCTAAATACCACTACTTTACACAAAAAATCAACAAATTCTAGCCAATATTCCTTATTGTTTTTTATCCCCACTACCATGGTAATTTGGCCTGAATAGGAGAGAATAAGTTTTAAGTACCAAATTTATAAAATTTCAATTAGCGACCGTTAATTTGGGCCAAGAATTTGCTGGTCGACGATTTATAAGTCAACCGGGTCTTGACCCATAAAAGGGTTCTGAATGGGTTTACGGGCCGAGTTAGAAATTGACAAGTCTAATGGCATCCGATGTAATATAACAAACGTATTATGCTCATACTAGTGTGAGGTCTATGAATTAAAAGACAATTAACGTAATGTAAAAAAAAAAGTGATTAACATAAAACAAGTTCTAAACATTGTTTTTATCATCAATTGTACTTGAGATTTTCATAATATTATAATTTCAATAGTATAATATTAAGATGATTTATATCGTAATTGTTTTAACATTTTTATTGCGTAACACAACATTATTTTAAATGTTTTCTATATATATTCTTGTCATTTACTTGAACACTTTTATATATTTTATCATTTAATAAATTGAGGTAATTTAACAAATTTTAATAAGCAAAGTATTTTATAATTTATAATTTTAGATTTAACCACTAATACGAACAGATTCGTTTGATACTATTATGAAATAGTTTACCCATCACCTACCACTTGTCGTTCCCAAGTCCCGCATCACTCTCACTAGAATGACGAACATAAGCCCAGCCCACGCTCTTTCTCGACTCACCTGTCACTCGCTTTTCTCTCCACCTTTCCAACTTTCCCTCGCATCATCCAACCACCATTCCATTCCCTCCCTTGTGCGCACTCATTTGTTTCGCAAACCGCTTACTTCCACTAACCTTAAAACCCTCACACTCCACTGTTCTAAACCCGATGCTGGTGCTGGTGCTGGCGATGATGTTGCCCGAGTCGATTGGAAACAATGGATTCCAAGGAATATTGGGTTTGGGTTTGGGCCTGATCATGTCCTCCGCTCCATTGCTGCTGCTACTTCCAGCCCTATTTGCCAGTTCCTCCCGTCTCCCTTTACTTTCTTGCACGCCGTTGACCCCAGGACTAAACTGGTACTTCCTCCCTTTCACAATTTAACTCGTTTATAACCAAGTGGTCTATCTCATGTATTCGGTGGTCTGGGGTCATAGGATTTCAATTCCCTCAGTGCATTGGGACTTGTCATGGTAGACGGCGTACTCGAGAGTCCCAAGTAGCTAGAGAACTCACTAAAGCAGTAGATAGTACTCTCTGGAACTCCGGTGCCTCAAAGATGCCCAGTTGCCCACATAGAGGAATTCTGGTTTGCGGAATACACTTAAGATTTATTCTTTTGGTGGTGACTAGTACATGGAGGAGAGCGTGGTAGTAGTCGCAGTTGCAGTTTATTGTTTTGGTTTTGTTGGGGATTCGTTTTATGTATGTTGTGCGGTGCGTGGGCGTTATGCGGTGGTGCGGTTGTCTGGTAAGACCGGTGGTGCGTGGGCGTTGTGCTGGTAGTGCGGTGGTGGCAGGTGCACCAGTGGTGCGGTTACTGTGAGAGGGACATAGTAAGAGGGAGGAGGGAGAAGTTTAATTAGTGTGAGATAAGGGTATGTGTCATCATGTTTATGAAAATGGTTGACGATTCATAGTAAAAGTAAAAGGTCTTTGATGTTTTGCAACCCAAAAGATTAAACCTCATCAGACCTACGTTTTATAACGTGATACGACTACTCCTCTTCTCTATTGCTCTTCTTTTCCTCTTCCCCTGCGAGTTCTTTTCTACTCTTTTTTTCTGCTTTTTGCTTATCGTCTTCCGTATCTCTTGTCCTCTTTTCTTTGCTTTTTGCTTATCGTCTTCAGTATCTCTTATCCTCTTTTCTTTGCTTTTTGCTTATCGTCTTCCGTATCTATTATCCTCTTTTCTTATCTCTTCCATACATGACATGCGGTATATAAAATTGATATTTTCCTTTATGTTGTCAAATAAGTTTATTAAGTGTTAGATGTTGTGTAAAATTAATTTAAAGGCTTATATAATAAAAAGTTGCCTTGCGTGCGAAAGGTGTTCGCCTCATCGCCTCCGTACGCCTTGTGCCTTTTTGAACTAAATCCGACCGCTGCCTCATTATTTGTGAGAGGCTTGTGGGTCTGGGGCAATGATGTTGTTACATACGGAGTATATTCTTTAAACATGGGTGAGCAAGATGACAATGGTCTCTTCTCATATGATGGAGATTCTTTGAGCTCCATTTCCATTGCTCTATTTTGTTTGGGGAACTCTATACAGTTACTTAACCGATTTCATTTTTCTTTGTTTTCCGTTTTATATTTAAAATTTCTTTCTATCAGTAAAGACCTGATTTGAATCTGCAGGTTTGGCTTGTGGTGTTAGTTTTCTTGCCAGCACGCTCCCATATTCACATACGGTGTGGAATTGTGATTACTTTAGGTCTTCTGTCGACCTGGATGCTCCCTAAAGTTTTGTGGATTGTAAGTTTAGCCAACCTGCTCCTTTTATGTGTCCAGTAATAAATCCCCTAATTACTAAAGCCGAAGCCAGAGTGGGGCAGTGGGCAATATAGTAATTTATTTTTTCCCGCCTAAAATCTTTTTAATGCAACATTTTTTTTTTAATTAACAAAAAGTTGCTTTGGTGTGATTCGAACGCATGACCTCCCAACCCTTTATGTTTCCTATTGACCAACTGAGCTACATCTTATTTCTCAGTATTGAAATAACTACAACTATAATATATCGATGCTAAAAGAGTGTATTTATTTTATCTGATCTTAATCTATATTATTATGATTTAATAATGCAATATTACACTTAAAAATAAATAAATAAATTTAACAACCTTGCATTTGCAGTGGTAATTATTTCAATAGATTATTATGATATCCCGAATAATATTTATTATAACATTAAATATTTTTAATAATGTTATCTATCATTAAAAAAAAAAATTATAAATAACATCTTTAAATAAACCAAAAAAAATGAAACAACCGTCTGTACGCACGGTTAATACACTAGTATGTATAAAGAGCAATCGCAAGTAGCACATTCGTTTTATCAGGATGTAGATGCTCAAAAGGCAGTATACAATTGCTTTTAGAATGGCCCTTTAGGAAAGCCAAAAACAAAGGTCTGATTGGCAATCTCATGGACGCACTTTTGAGTCTATAACCCATAATAATCTGCAATATAGCATACACTTTTGATGTTTTCCTTAAATATATTTTTTTGGTTGTCTTCTGCTGTTGTTCCTGTGTTGAATGTTGAAGGCTTTTGGGACCAAAAATATAACTTCCTGTGAGTAAAATCTGTATGCCCCTTTTGCTCCCAAAGTACATTCTCTCTCATAATGATTTGGAATCCAGATGATCTTTGTCGTTTTCGGTGGCACAAGGAGAGGATGATTTCATCTTCTTTATGGTGACAATTTGAAAGATTGATTAAACAGATAATCTTAAAGACAATGTCCTGTTTTATATGTCAAGCGTAATGGTTTTGAAACATTTTAATTTTTATGAGGCCGATTCGGGAGATCGCAGATTTTTGAAATTGTGAGTACTTCTTAGTTGATTAATCCAGTATCCATCTTGTAGATTGTTAATGTTTACATTCCGTTTGTGGTATCAGCTTTTCCCTACGTAAGTTTTGAATCTTTTAATCCACGGTACATGCTTCTCTGAACTGATTGATCAATTTATGGCATGAGTGTCATCATAGCTTCCCATATTATGTGATACTGCCTTTTACTAAATTTTCTCCTCCTCGCTTAACTCTTTGCTTCTCATGATGTTTTTGAAGCAGTCCTCTAGTTTAATCGAGTGGGGTACTTGAACATGTGTAAACCTGTTACAGTACTAATCTTTTCTTCCCTTATAAATGTGACTTCTGAGTTCTGATAATCTGTGTATAGAATTCACATCTCTGAGATGATAATTTTGTTCAACTATGTAAACTTCTTTATGCTAATTCACTTGCTCAGGTAATTTCGTTTCACCTTCCAGGATCAATTGGGTAGAGTGACTTTACTATCACTAGTGTTATTCGTAGTGCTGGGGCTGACTGCTGATGGTGCAATTCCTAGTGTGTTCTGGAGGACTCCACCCCCTTCTCTGACTGGATTTCCTGGTGCTCCTTCATCAGCTAAGGGTTATGCATATATGATTTTCAAGTTCGGACCTTTGCAAATGACAAGGAAAGGACTTTCAGTGGCAAGCACATCTGCTTGTCTTACTTTCACTGTACGGTTTGCCTTCTGTTTTCCAATTTTCTTACTATGCAGAGCATAAGCTCTCAACAGAATGGATCTCTCATTATTCTAGGCTGGCATCCAGGAGTCCTTGTTGCCTAATTAAAAGACTATAACAACATCATTATCCAGTGCCACAAGGCTCCCACAAGTAGCAAGGAAAGGTGGGGTCGGAGGTACGTATAGCCTTACCTCTGTATTTACACAGAGAGGCTGTTTCCGAATGACCCAAGGTGAATATTGCATTTGGAATCCCGTTGAATGACTGTCACTTCACAAAAAGAGAAGCGCAACCAAATCTAGTGGAGCCATTTTGCTTTATTTCTCCATAATGCAAACCAATGAATAACAAACCTAAGGCTTTACCAGAAATGGAGGAGTTCCTAATTTGAAAGACTAAAACTGAAAATGTCCTTAACTTATTTTGTGCAATTCTTATGTTCTTGTAAGTGTTCCTCCATTTCCGTTGGAGCCAAAGATTTGTTATTCTTTGGTTTTGGATTATGGCGGAATAAAGCAAAATGGCTCACTAAAGTGGTTGCGCTTCTTTTCTTTGTGAAGTGGCAGTCATTCGACTGGAATCGCGACGCAATCTTCATCTTGGATCATTCGGGAACAGCCTCTCTGTGTTGACAACACAGAGGTAAGGCTGCGTACATCTGATCCCCCTTACCTCGCTATTTGCGGGAGCCTTATGGCATTGGGGTTATTGATGTTGTTGTTATGTTCTTGTAAGATAAAATAATCTTGCTTCCGCCTCCTTGCTCTTGTTTGTTTGTGTAATTGTTTATTTGGATGGAAGGATTTGGAGGGAAAGAAAAGATTGGGATAGAAAAGGGAGTGAAATCGGAGCAATGTGATTTCCCTTGTTTGGCTAGTAGGCTGGAATGGAGGGAAATTGAAGCACCCAGATTTACTCCTACAAGCCAAATTGATATCCTTCTAATATGGGAAAGATTTGGAAGAAGAATGTTACCCCTATGCCCACTCCCACCCCTACCTCTTCCTTCTCCCCTCCCTCAAGACAGAGGTTTTATATGTCGGTCTGAATTAATAAGCGAAGTGATCTTCTGTCATTATGATAGATCTTACAAAGTTCGAGTCTTTGTTTGGCAACCTCCTCCCCGGAACAACTTGCATCCGCTCTTCGGTGGTTTCTACTTCCTTTAGCACCTATGGGTCTTCCAGTAGCTGAAATTGTGCTAACATTAATGCTTTCACTGAGGTTCATCAATCTTATTTTTGACGAGGTATTTTCATTTCTTTATTGTTCAATTTCCCCCCTGAAACCTCATGGCGGTGTTGTGGTTCTTTTAACCGCCCACTCCCTTGCAATTGCGCCAGTGATATTTCAGTGCTGGATCTGACTGTTTGTCACAAATCATCACAGATCATCAAATGTAAATGGTTTTTTGTTAGGTCCGGAATGTTGCACTTGGAGTTCTGTCACGTAGAATTGATTGGCAGCACTTGACATTTTTGGAGAAAGTGGATGGTATGTGGAAAATCACACCTGACTTCAAAACTTTATGCGGAGTAATTGTTTTTCTTAGCTATGGCCTATTCTGTTGCTGGTTGTCCATTTCTCATTTCTTTGGCCATATTGTCTTGTAGACTTAATGTAGTTAAAACCGCATTTCTAAATTGTTTCTTTTGTCAAAGGAATCTATTTGTTTTTTAACGTTATGTAATGTGCTGCTCCCTATTTAGTCATGTTTCTTACCTTCTTTGTTCTAACTTGAACAGTCTATAGGATGCTTTTTTTCTTGGCTATATTAAGTCTTATAGACTTGGGTCCTGTTCTTTTGGACTTAATTTTAGATTCATTCAATTCTGAAATCCATTTAGACACTTCATTTTTACATTGTATTTTAATTCATTTAGTTGAGATAAGTATAAGTATAAGTTCACTTTAGTTTAGCAAAATTAAGTCCGAAAGAGCAAGACCTTAATATAGTGAAGATCATATTTCTAAATTGTTTTATTATTTTGTCTGAGGAATCTATTTGTTTTCTTAGTGTTATATAACGTGCTACTTTAGTCATGTTTCTTACTTCCTTTGTTCTAACTTGAACAGTCTATAAGATGCTTTTTTCCTTGTCGTGCAGTTTTTGTCACATATATCCGGCGAATTTTCAAAAATATTTTTAGCCACGCGGAGCAAATATCACAGGTTATGTTCATTCAACCTTGTTTGCCTTTTGATGCATCAGCCTATTCATGGAATGGTTTCTAGATAGATGTATGCATGATGTATGATTTCAAGATATTGAAGTTACATAGCCAAATATGAAAAGGCAAACCTACAGTTAAGTGTCCATACTTCTTAGAATGAAGAATTGAAGTATCGTAGGTGAAGGAGGGGCGTGTTTATGTGGTCCGTTCAATTAAACTGTGGCAAGCTTAGGTGTTTATGGAGTTGGGCGCGTGATGGTGTTCAGTAAAAGAAAGCGCTTTGATGGATGATTATATTAATGGTAGTTGTTCGGGTTATGTAACATGTCGTGGTAGCGTGTTGTTTTGTTCAGGAGGTCGTATAAGCCACCGGCGACCGGTGTTAGTTATGGGTGTTGGTGGTCGAATTGTATGGTACGGTGGCACTATATGTTTGGTGAAGGTTCTTGGATAAATATTGAGAATGAATCGGAAAAATCTAGCAATGCATTGCTGGGAAAAGCTTGGTCTCCGGGTTGGACCAATGCTACCAAGGTGCTTGGGCATGCCGATTGAACCTGCTTCACTTCCGATGCCATGGTGCCTTCTGTCATCTGAAGGATTCGCAAAGAAGTTATCAGTTGAAGATTTGGGTCTTGGGAATGGATAAATATAGGAGGGGTAATAAATATAAATATATGAATATAATATTAAAGGGTAAAATGGTCACTTCACGTAACAATGTCACCGGAAACTCGGATGGATATACGTTGTTAAATAAATAGTTACATTAGGTATATATTGTTAAAAAAAAAATTACATTAGGTATATGTTGTTAAAAAGTGTGTTAGATTAGGTATATGTTGTTAATTTTTCCTTATTATTATTATTATTATTATTATTATTATTATTATTATTATTATTATTATTATTATTATTATTATTATTATTATTGGGATTAGTGTTATTATTGTTGGTATTATGTTTGAGACATATGATATGTCATTTGGGGTAAAATTGGATTGATACTGTTGTGTCCTTGTGGTTACCATATATTTGAAATACCGTATAATGAAAATTAGCCTTAATGGCGGTTTTGGACATAAACCGATAAGCCACGCGGGCCGTAGGCCACGCGGGAAGCCTTACGGGCCAGATGGGCTAGCCGGGCCTGTCAATTTGGCCATTGTTGGACCTTTTGGTATTTGTTAGACTTGTTGTGAACGGTTAGGTTATGGATATAGATAATTACATATTCTCATTAATTGAACCCATGTGGACTTACATAAGTAGGACTAGTGCTCTAAATAAAGTCGATTATATTTGAAGTGGTCTAGCCAAAATATTTTCTATTAAGGGAGTAACTCGTAAATCATTCACCTATGTTCTTGAACTATTCATCGTTTGGAAAACGATACACTCAAAGTTATATATGATTTTCTAAACTTATTTATCTATGTTGACTTAATATTTTGACCCAATAACTCCACTTTGTAAAATATAGGTTTTCAACTTAATTTACCAAAATCTCAATTTGTTATTACTAATACAATATTGAGACCGGATGATTTCACTTGGTTCGATATTATAACAACTACCGTACGACCAAATTAATTAATCATTACACCTAGCTAAACAATAACTTTATTAATTTGGGATTTCTTCTAATCCATAAAACATTTCTACTACTACCCGACAACATAATAAAACTTCTCTAACATACTACTTAACTACTAGCGAACTATCTTTATTATTAAGTCCTTGTCCTATTTAATTTAAACTTGAACCTTCAAAACGTAATCTGAATAATGAAACTCATTTACTACTGCTGCTCCTCCTCCATTTGTTTCCGACTTGCCACTACTCCTAATCCACCATAAAACATTTTAGAAATTTAAAATGTAAAGTAACTATTCGATAAAAGGAGTTGAATTTAATATTAGTAGGAGTCTCGTATAACTAGTTTAGTTATTGATTTTTATAGTATTTTTGTGATTTGCTAGTTTGAATGGGACAAGACTCACTAGGAAGAAGAGAAGAATCTCATTACTAATAAGGTAATCGGATCTTTTATTCTCGGCAATAGCTCTATTGGGTTGTTATATTTTATAGTGTAGAATAGTATTGTATAATGATCTGTGTGCTAGAAATTAGGAATCATACGTTGGAATCATGTTGTTTATGTGGACTTGTGTTAGAGATTAGAAATCATACGTTGGAATCATGTTTATTATGTGAAAGGACTTCGAACTTGACCCCCGCGAATGCCCCGATAATACTAGTAATGATTTAACATGTTTGAACAACCTAATCACATTACTAGTAGAAAATATTATAAAATTTATTATGAATTTAATTCTTGACCTAAAATATATGACAATTTACTTTATGTGTTCTAACATGTTTGTATGGTTTGTGTGATTTACGACTTGTCCTAAAATCTATTTTGGTATGATTTATTGTTAAAATACGAATTATTATGTTGTACCAAATATACGAAATATGGACAGCAAATTCGCTGACCATAATGAGACTCTTTAACTTATTTATTGGATTATATATTTTAGTATGTTGTACCTCTTAGTCTTACGGACGCGTGAGCGCAAACGGCGCGTCATTTGGACTTCCGAGCTATGATTTATGGCCTTTTTCGTAATGAGCGATAAATCTACGCGGGAATTAATATTTAATTCGAAAAGTGATCTAAAAATAAATATTAATAAAGTTTACTAAATTATTATTCATTAAAATAAGTTATATATAAAAGTTTCTAAAACTCGATAATTACTAGCAAAGCGAAAATGAATATTTAATTATTTAATTAATACTTAAAGTATGAAAATAAGAACTAGAAATGTTGTAACCAATACGATTAAAGTTAAACGTAACTTTTAAATAAATTATTTAACGATACTCTAAAATATATTACATATGAAATGACTATTTTAATAAACCTTACTTTATAGAATAATTATTATAAAGTGGTTATTAAATGCTAAAACATGATAAATGGACCAAACAGGTTTTGGGACTAACGATCCACCGATTAAATATTTTGGACTATAAAGGATGAATAACACTAAGGTCCATTACTTAAATAATAAATCAATACACGGTTGACCTAACGATGATAGTTTGACTTTCCGAGTCAAAGGTGGACTCTCGGTCAAACTTGGTCAACTTAGTCGACTAAGTGAAACTTGGTCAACCAAGTCAAGCTTAGTTACAGTCAAGTTAACTTTAAAGGTCAGACTTAAATAATTGTTAAATAATAATAATCTCCTAATTTACAAATGAATTTAAATAATAAGAGATTGGCTCAACGAGGTCGAATACTCCTAATTACCTGGTCAACGTCATACCATGCCTTTTAAATAATATACGTGACTTAATTCAAATAAGTTATTGATAATGAACTATTCTAATCTCAAATCAACTAAGGGTCAAACTTAGTTAACTAAAGGTAACAAAGTCAAACTCAGTTAGTAAATAATAAAACTAAATTAACCAAGGCTTAAATAATATTAATAAAATATTCCAAGACGATTAAATAATATTCACGGTTTGACCCGTTTAAAAGAATTAAAGAACTTAACAACTAGGCTTTTCGAGCCACCAAATAATAAACCCGACTTATATATATACCACTCAATACTACTGCTCGAATAAAATTGCTACTATGGCTATGCCGGTTTTGGAGTATAATCTCTCGGAAACGATAATACTCGAGATGATCACTAAAATAATAAACATTTGGCGAGTCAATGAGAGCGTTGGCTAGAGTACGATGAATGGGAAAGCTTCGCTAGGGTATACCGTTAGGCTCTACTCCAGTGGTTACTCGCAGGACCGTGCCGCTGACCCTAGAATAGTCAGCCGGTCCCTGAGTCTAATGGTGATTTAAACACACTCAAGTGCACTAGCGTTGATAGTGTAATAGTCGTTCGGGTGTCTTGGAGATGTCAAAACGGGCTGTGGCGTCGCTAGGATGGACCACGGACGGGATTGAATTCGTCGAAGAGGCGAGATTGTGGCCATACTTAGACAAGGATTTGATCAGTCTTATTACCGTCTTCAGGTTATTCGCAGAACCGTGTCGCTGACCTCATAACGTGTGCGTATTTTTACACTCGTTTTGTCCATCCCTTTGTCTACTAGGTCTGGGCACGCAAACTCATAGTGATAAGTCGAGTTCCGAAAAGTACTTAATTATGCTATTAGGAGCCTCGGGTTGTAATTCAGATGTATCAGGTGGTAATAATGTAAGCCCACCGATATCGCCTGAGTTACATAGCCAAGACCCGTGAATGAACCCTAACTGAATAAAATCCACTGGCTTAATTATTGATGACGTTACTATATGACTAGTTACTAAATGATGATGATATTTGGTTACATAATATTGATGACGATACTTGTTCACTTCACATGATGATTGATTGTGTTATGTGACTTAAATTACTTTGACGAGTTACATTAAGAGAATGATACTATTATGATATGATGAGACTATGATGATGATGATACTGATATTTTGTTACGAAGATATTATGATTTGATTATGATAATATGCACGTTGATTGTGAGTGTTGATATGATTCACATGCTTCTATGCTTAATTGTCTATGTTTCATTATATCGTACTATCTCTGCCCTGTAAACTGTACCAATCGGGTATCTTTGGATGAGTTTAGAGAACGGTTGCTTTCCCCCTCTGAGGGGATTTGTTGTGGTTTTCACAACCTTTAGACTGCTTTGCGAGGACGGGGGCTAGGACCGTCATTTCGAAATAGAAGTGAGGAAGTTGTAGTATCAGTTTAAATGTATATTCTCACATGTGTACATGACTAAATGTAACCAAACGGACATTATGTATTTATTTAAAGACAACTGTATTTTTATATTGAATTTCCGCAACAGATTTATTTATTTTCCGCATATTTATATATGTAAATAAGTCAGAAATCCAGGTTGTTACAACTATCCTTTTGTAGGATATTCTCACACCCTTCGGGCCTCTTAAAGATACTTTCTTCTGCCACCAATCAATCTTAGCCGTATGTTTAGTCAACCAATTCATCCCTAAAATTACATGGAATCCATCTAGAAGAAATTTATCAAATAAATAGGCAAGTCAACTCCCAACATCATCACAAAAATGTTTTTATGTAATTTGGTAGAATAAAAGGTTTCCCCGTTAGGTTGTATTACGTTATCATTTATGGTTTTGGGGTTTCATAATCCTAACTCATGCACATATAATTAATCCACAAATGACCTATATGCTCCTGAATCAAATAATACATATCTAGGTTTAGAGTTAATTAGAAATGTACCCGTCTACACATGGTCAGTTACCTCGGCTTCCCCATGCCCAAGTGCGAACAACTTTCCAGTGGTTTGGGTCTTTGCTCCACCTTAAACTGTAGCACCCGAAGTAGTTTGTTTGGTACTTCCACCACCCTGGACACTCATGTTACCCCCTTGTTTATTAAATCCACTAAACCTCTGACTACTCCCACCTTGGCTAGCCTGAGTTCTTTGGAAACGGTTCGGGTTTGCCACAGATCTCGAACTATCCATGGAAACACTCACATCTCTAGGGCCACCAGGAACATTATAGTTTGGGTTGGAAAAACAATCTTAGGCACGGTGTCCCAATTTACCACAATGATTACATTTTACTTTGTTGCCCTCACAATCCCTTCCTGGGTGATTTTGACTACAACGCCAATACCAATAATGCCTTCCTCCAGCACCCCCTTGCATGGTTACCCTCGTTTGTTGATTACTCCCACCGAATGACCTCGAGTTTCCAAAAGCTTGGGCTGCAACTAGGATATTCCTTCTCTTTTGAAAATTCTCAGAGGACTCACCTGGTCCACCTTTCCTGTTCTCGGCGAGTAGTGCCTTCTTCTCCCCCATCACCCTCTCAATACTACAAGCACAGTCATATAGTTCTAGAAGATCGGGATATTTCCTACCCCCAAGCTTGTCCTTGACTTTGATGTCTAAATTCTGTTCAAAATTAGGAATTTTATCCCTCTTAGTTGGTACTACCTCAGGTACAAAGCGAGCTAACTCTAAAAATCTATTATAGTATTGGTGTACAGTCATGTTTCCTGTTTTTAGGTTATCAAATTCCAACCTAATTTTCTTTTGAGCATGGTAAGGAAAAAACTCTTTCCTCAAAGCCTTTTCAAAATCATTCGATCTAAATTCCGACTGTATATCATCAGCATTCCCCCACATCCACCCGTTGCACCACCACACTATCTTTAATATTGTACCACCACATATCGGTTGAGCGAGCCAAATAGAACACCGCCTTATCTACTTTCAACTCATCAAGACACTTCAAGGTCGCAAAAGTTTTCTCTATACCCTATATCCAATCTTCTAACTCTATGGGATTGTCACTCTTTCCATAAAACTTATTAAGATTTTGAGTGGCTATGCCTCTTTGCATTTCTGCTGCATGGTTTCGTTTCTTTCCCTCGGTCATATGATTGAATGCAACCACTAGGTCTAGGTTCATTTGTACAATCTGTTCTGGGGTCAAATGCACTCCGCCGTTGCTACTGCTCTTGCTATTAGTCGACATCGTTGAGTGTTGATTCTATAAACCAGCAATAATCAAATCAATATCATCGCAAACAGGCTACTACCCTAGTGTCATAATGTGAACAGGGTCCAAACAAATCCACATACATATTTATAATAATACTAGTTATACTGATACCAACATATATATGAATACATCAAAATAAATCGAATTATCATTCATGGGTGTATTAATTCATATCCAACTCAATTTCACATCCCAACATTTATTCATATGCTCATTTCAATTGATATACATCCTCATCCATCCATTTACTCCATGTAACTTATGTCATATCTAATATAAAATCATAACTTAGTAGGGGTGTACAGAAAAAAAAAAAAAACCAAACCGTACTGAACCGGCCGGTTTTTTTGTTCAATATACTGAACCGTTTAGTAAAAATGGTTTGGTTCCGAAACCGAAATATATAAACTGTACGGTAACGGTTCTCAATAATTCCAATTAGGCTCTACCGAACCGAATTTCAAACCGAAATATTTAAGTTTTTTTTAAAAAAAAAAGTAATGTGGTTGACCTTTTTTCACTATGATTTACTAGGTAGTGTCGTGAGTTTGAGATATTTAACTTGTTTTATTATCTTTTTGCAACCCTTTTAAGCTTTTTGTAGATATTGTAGTAAGTGTCAGATTTTAATAACGCTTTTAAATAATTTTTTATAAGCATTTAAGAATTAAAAAGAAAGATTTAAAAAGTCTAAATGGTTCTTGGTAAAAACCAAGAACCGAACCGTATAGAACGTGAACCAAAACGTACCGAACCGTTTCACACGGTTCGGTAACAGTTCTCAATATTGCCGAATTCAAAAAAATGATAACCGTACCGAACTGGCAGTTCGCGAGCTGAAGCGTACCATGAACACCCCTAATAAATCATCACAACTTGCAACGGTACCCATTCAAATCCCAACACTCTCTCATCACGCGACATTCGTATACCAGTTTTATTTAATTAATCAAATAGAGTAATCCTATGCTTCTTTTATAAATATTTACGTAACTAATATTTCTTCCTTTTAGGTGTGGGGCCATAGTTCAATGCGGAACAGACCCTAAGGTCGGTCGCTCTGATACCACTTTGCAACACCCCCGTATTTATAGCCCTTTTAAATAGCTAAATAACTTTATGGAACGAATAAATTTTGATTGGTCATAACTCCAACTCACAATATCGGAAAATCACGATTTTTTTTACAAATTGAAGTACTCGTAAAGATAATCGCATAAGAAAAATATTTCGTAGGTTTTCTGACCTCGTAGGTAAGAGATATAGTCGGTCAAAGTTTATTTTCACAAAAGTTGGGGTATTTGAGGAAAAAATGCAAACCTCAAGGATACTATGAGAATTATCCCTAAAATAAACACATCATTTGAAATAATAGGTGTCTAATATAATAATTTTGGTCAAACTATAAATAAATTTAAATCGCGTATAAATATTACTTAATATTTTACAGTACATATTACTATTTCAAATATTAAATCAAAATGTGTGAATATATTTTTGACCACTATGATGATCATTACCCAACAAAACCCTTATTGCATTGACCAATATAATTGAATATGTATTAACCCAATAAATATTGTCATCTTTCCTTTATCGACTCAGTCATCTAGCTTTAATATATGTAGTTCTCTTAGATGTTACATATATGATGTAGCTCTGTTTATAAATGAACAAGACCAAAGACAAATGGGTTGAGAGGTCATGTCTTTAACTTTTGCCAATGCTATTTTTTGTTTTTTTGGATTAAAAAAGTTCGTGCGTGAGAGTTTTAGGCGGGAAAATGGAAACTACGTGATTGCCTTATGATTTTTAGGTTAGTAATCAGGGGATTAACTTCATTAGCGATGCTCTTAGTTACCACTAAGGGACCGTTTGGTTCCAGGCAATTAAGAAAAGAAAAGGGAATGAAACTACTCATTTTTTTTTTGTTTACCTCATTTCAATCATTCTCCTTATCGTCTCATTCCCTCTAAATCCTCTACATCATTTACCCCACTCCACTAGGTCTACATATTTCCTTTCCTTCTCCAACCCAACAACTGCCACAATCAACCCACTACCAACTCATACGGAAACCCACTTTAACCAAGTGACCACCAGTCCGCAAACCCCAAATACCTTACCCCCTATTTCACCGCTTCTCTCATGCCCTCCACGTGGCCAAAAAGCCCAAGACCACCACCACTTCCCACAGAAGTCATCCACCTTCTACGCAACCACCAAAATACCTTACCCCTTATTCCACCGCTTCTCTCGTGCCCTCCACGTGGCCAAAAGGCCCAAGACGACCACCACTTCCCACAGAAGTCAGCCACCTTCCACAACCACCATTGCCAGAACCACCTCAACCTTCTCATACCCGATCTGAACTCTTCACCCCTGCTACCGCCCTCCGCCGCTATAAAAAGTCCATTTAAGTAGTGTTTTCGTGAGAGGGAGATAAGTTTTTTTGGTGTGATTGTGGGGTAGAAGGGGCAACCAATCAGTGTTGGGTGGTAAGAGAGGTCGATCGCCTAAGTTAAGGTTGGTTGGTGGTGGGTTGGGCATTGTTAGTGGCGCTACAGGTGGCTTTGTGTGGAAGTTAGGTGGCCGGAGCAATTACGTCCATTATCCATTCCTTTTGATGATCGAAGCAAAACAACTCAATTAATTTGGGGTGACGTCACTTTTTTTCTTTCTCTTTCCCTTTGCCTTTCTCTTGTGTGAATCAAACGCTATTTAAGAGTGTAGTCATGTTTCACACATACATCTTACGCCATTGACAAATTTTTTTCCCAGATAAATAATGAAGTTTTGATAAGTCACGCGACCTACATAGAGTTTTGTCCTTAAAAGTAACCCAATTACCAAACGTCGTCGACGTTTTACTAATCGTCGTCGACTCTTTTTAAT